>OZ001665.1:10920269-11101218 GCA_963924145.1 Pyrausta purpuralis
GTCTTATGATGTTTGGAAAACGAAGTACCACCGTGAGTCAACTAAGTACAGCGCCATCTAGTAAGTTATGCTACAAGTATAAAAAAGTTACTATGTACGATTTATAACTACAAATAAAGCTTGACTGAAGATTATTTTTCCCTTTTACCCTAGGTTCTGTTAATATGATCTCATTGATTTTTTGACAACAATTATTCTCTCTTATTCAATCGAGCTTAGGCCGTACATATAAAAAAAACAAATAAAAACGCATATAAATGCATATAAAAAAAACAAAAAAAAAGACGCAATAAAAAACTTTCCGACGCATATTTCTCACCCACCATCTACCTACATACGGAAGGGACAATGCCCAAATTCGGGCCTACGCTTTAATTTTACTAAGTGCGAAACTTCTCCCGATTTCCCCGAATCATATCGAACAATGGGAAAGGTAAAACAATTCACCGGGGGGCAATTTGGATAAAGAGTCTTCTAACGGCTGAGATTTGGAATATCCCAAGGGTGGCCTCGCATTTTTGGATGCTTTTAAAAAGCAGTTTTGGTGTGACCTTGACCTATTTTAGTATAGCAACAAGCTTTCATTGCAAAATTACGTAAGACCAAATTAGGAATGAGTTACTAACCTTTTCTTATGCTGAAGGAGATTTCGTATCATCTTTTAATATTTTGTTAGTAGGGATTAGTATCATAAAAGGCATTTACTTACGCAAATAGGCCCAATAGGCAAATAGGGGCACTTTACACGTCACTTCGAGACCATTGTGCCCTAGTGAAAAAAAAAGCTGCGCAACAAACTAATCTATTGTCAATGCCTTACATTTTTATGTTTTAAATCCATACATTTTTATGTTTTAAATCCATACATTTTTATGTTTTAAATCATCATCTACTATAAAATACCCTTTTTTCATTACGATTTCTTTGATGACAGTTTTAAATTTACTAACCGGTAAGTTTACAATGTGTTCTGGGTAGTTTAAAAAAAATACATTTCCCATGAATGAATGAAGCCTGAATTGTGGAATAGCAAGCTTATTTCAATCAATTTAATCTAATCTAATCAATTTATTTCATGGAACTTGGACTTGGAATATATACACACTACATAAAGTTAACCATATTATAGTAGAAATTATGAAAATAAGTGCGTAATGTACCAGTACCAGGGCACCGGTTACATAAATTTCAGGTGAAGAATCATAAATCAGACTTGTAAGTTATTGTATTACTTCCATGTGACAATAATCTCTTTACATGATTGAAATATAAGTATACGACTTAGCAAAGATGAATATCTTGAGAAATATAATTACTCTCTGAAATCTTTCCATGTTGGAACTCTTTATTTCAATGGTTTTCTTGTGGATTTAGAACGACGATAATGACATGGTCAATTCTATTTTTTTCCCTTTCCTGTGTTTTTCCCCCAATCACCAAAAATGTGTGTTTGTGCTGTAAATAAATAAATGTTTCTTCTTCCTTACTATCTTTCAATTCTTAATGGGTTTACCCTTGAGTTGAATATATTAAACTCTTTGAGGTATGTACAAAGCGACAGCGTGATTCCCGTATCCTTTGGTATTTGCTGCCATTTTTTGGCACACTGCCTAACTTCTCAGCAATTCTACTAAAACGATGTTGACACTTATTTTTACTGCAAATGGTTACATCAACAGTCAATAGAACTTTTCACAAGTTTTCTACGCTAACCTCCTTTCTGGAACTGCATTTAAATGCATTAAGTAAATTCACTTTGTTAGCGATGAATCGATTCATAATTGCTAGTATTTTTTCTCCTCTCTTTTTTACTTTTTTGTGTTATTTAGTTTTCTTTCCTTGTTTGTAATTTTCGTTTCATATTGTGTATGCGTGTGTTTATGATATCCTTCCAATAAATACTTTTCTTTCTTTCAAACTTTTCACTTATAATATTTGTATAGATGACAAGAGGCTTTAATTCAGGGGCACGAAATTTGTTTGTGGTGTCAGTTCCATACGCTAGTAATTGAATGTTATCTGAGCCTCGGTCTAGGTTGAATTAAGGACTCTGGATTGAATCATTACAATATTGATGTACGATATCATACACTCAAAATAACGTTTATAAACGCATTTGTATTTTATCAGATTCCTGAAGTAGTTCTTCGGCCTAGGTGTTAATAACTATGGTCTGCAAAAATGCCTCAACCTTAACATTCTTGTTTTTATTTTGAACACAGCGGTCGTCTCCTTTTATATAGTCACAAGTTTATTACAATAGTATCAAGTATATTTCTAAGTCAGTTAGATTCCAACATAAATTGAACCTACAGTCGCAGATACCCAAATTATCCTAACGATACATTTTACAACGATTAATGTTTTTGCAAATGTCAACTGTTGGACCTTATCCTTTTTACTAGCGGTCCCCCGCGACTTCGTCCGCGCGTTTTGAGTTTGCTCCCTCCCCTCCCGTCGCAGCGTCATGTTTTATATCCTAAAGCCTTTCTTAATAAATAAGCTATCTAACACAGAAACATTTTTTCAAATCGGTTCAGCAGTTCCTGAGATAAGCGCGTTCAAACCAACAAACTCTTCAGCTTTATAATATAATTAGCGCAAGCGCACGTTGTACTTAAGCTGCGAGCATTATTTTGGTGCGGAGTTATGTTAAAACTGTGATAGCTCCTAAGATATTTATTGGAATCAAATAATATAAAGGGCAACTTTGTTCTAAATAAAATGCTCGTTATGATGAATGTATTTATTTTGATAAGAATAAATACCTGTGTGTATAATACACCTTTAAAAATGATGCATTATTTTTTTTACAAATTTATTAACATAAAAAGGTTGTAGTAAGTCAACCATAAAAGATAGACATATGCTGTCGCTGACTTTATTATAGAACTCTTAATGCTGAACAATCCTGTCATACATGATTTTTGTGTAACTTTAGCGGTTTCCGCAGCGTACGCAGCGGAAGCTCTCAAAAGGAATATCTTTCTCCCGTTTTCGCAACATTTTTCATTGCTGCTGTGGTCTTATGAGTCGTATCATTATGTTATATAGCCTAAAGCCTTCCTCGATAAATGGACTATCCAACGTAAAAATATTTTTTTAAATCGGACCAGTAGTTTCTGAAATTAGCGCGTTCAAACAAACAAACAAACAAACAAACAAACTCTTCAGCTTTATAATATTAGTATAGATAAATTGTGCGACGTTCCTGTTGTATATTTGCCTTTTATTTTCAAAGAAAATGTATTTAAATCTTATATTGTTAATTACTAATAAGCAAATTACTTGTTACTCGGATTGGTTTGTACAGGATTTAGCTTTGTTAATTAGTAACGTTTCGCGTTTTCTTTCGCGATAAGCATTAAATATAATTTCAGTAGAAACAGGTTTAGTTAATTAGGTTTCATGCAAATGAATGAGTGTTTAATTCGACGAAACATTATCTGCATGATTTGTAGATGCTGTCACATAGATTGTGATGGTTGTACAGCGTTTTGTTAGTCCGTTTTTATGAAGCTTATTTTTTCCTATAAGTTAAGTTAGTCTGAAACTTCCCACTACTGGGCAAAGACCTCACCTTAACTATGAAGTAGTTCGAGCCATACTCCACCACGCGGCTCAGTGCGGATTGGTGAAGGGGTGTTTGCAAGGCATGCGACTAATCCCGCTGTCAGCTGTTATCAAGGCGCCTATAAGGCCTCTGACTAGGCTTAACGACTAATACCAACCGATATTACGAACGTGCCTTCTGAAGCACGGAGATGCTCGTGATATACGTCACTTATATGGTCGGTATGGTCACCCATCCAAACACAACCGCGCTGTAGGTTTGCCTCACTTCGGTATCACTACCAAAGCGCTGGTACCACTGCGCTATGAGCACCTTTTTCCTACAATAAAAGTAATATACTTACATATTTTGATTACTCCTGTTTTAAACATTATACAAATGAAATGTTTATTTGCATAAGGGAACGGTCTGGTTTTCTTTTCTTTTAAAGAAACAACGAAAGTCGCCTGCACATGCCCTATAACTATGTTTTTTCTTTTCTTATTTACCTAAAATCATACTATATGCAACGACCTTAATCTTTTTAATAATATTGTATTCGCCAAACTTTAGCCCCCAAAAGACAGGATCACCTAGTTTGGGGACTACCAGCAATCCCTTTAGATATGTTATTTTAATTTCGAACTTGTCAAAATTGTTGTGTTGCTGAATTCCTTACTTTATACAAAAGGGTGTAACCTCAAACATATTTAAAAAAAAAAACTAAAAGTCGATTTTACCAATGTCAGATAAAACTTATTCGACTGTCTAAGTATAAAAAGACCGATTTAAAAATGAAATTTACAAAAATGATTGCTTACTAAAAAGTGACGTTCTCAAATTAGGCGTTTTGTGCGACGAATATTTCCTTATCTGAATTTGGTGAAATCAGGCATTAAAAGCAGAAAAAAATGCTTTTGGTGAAAACAGGCATTAAAAGCTGAAAATAACGCATTGGTCCTTGAGTTTACTGTTGGTGTAGGTTAGCTTTACAACATGGACTGACTCCAAATGAATTTGTTTTTTCCAAGTAGAAAGCAAACGCGTTTTTTAAAGTTTTCTAGTCAGTTTTTTTAACCCGTTAATTATTTTAAATATTTATATTTTTTTATGATTTTTGGTTATTTAACTATTGTACCGATTTTGATGAAACATACATTGTACTCTAGAAGAATCATCTCGCTATGACTTCTTTTTTTCGAGAAATCCTTGGAAAAACATGCTCACGTGTTTAGAAGCCCTCAAAATTCTCAAATATTATCAAATTCCAGCAATATCACATACATACACATTGAATAGATTACCTTCTTTTTTTAGAGTCGATAAAAAGACGACGCAAACGAATTTGGCACTTGAGATTGTAACCCGTCAGAGACCTCGTTAGTACAGTGGCCAGCTCATCAGCTTACCCACTTTTGTTGCAAACTAGCCCTTTTTACAACTGCATAAGATACCGCAGTGTTTGCCTTTACGTGCTGTTGTCCGTACGTTCATCAAAAGGTTGTACGAATATTTTCGCTGATCTGATTCCTTTAGAATAAAATAGAGTCAATATAATAATCAAGGTTACATTTTCGTCTTACCCAATTATCATCCTTTGCAAACATGTTCAAAAATTCAACAAAGCTCTGAAACAATGATTAACACGTTATAAAACATACACTAATTAGTCAAGAGAACAAGTTAATTAATAATTTAATTTAAAGAACAGTGTAATATGGAAAGTTGCGGAGTTCTGTAATGTTCTGGATAGGTTAATTTACATGTTGTAAGTTAGTGAAAAAATACAGAGAATTTTATATCCTTGCTTTCCCTCTGAGCTGGAACTAAAACCCTAAAGTTACGTTAATTAATTTGATATGCTTGTAAAAGGTTATATTTTACGAGGATAACGTGAAAATATAAGAGTGGTCTTAATAATATGGGTTGAGATCAGCACAGAAAAAACATTTGTTGCTTTTTTGCTGACCAGAACGTTTTTTTACCTGGATTTCTTACAGTCAATATACACAAAAAAAACCACACCTAATACTTAGGCTAAGTGTAGTACTTAACTATTTACAAGTAAACACAGCATGCAATCGATACTAATATTATAAAGCTGTAGGTTTGTTTGTTTGTTTTAACGCGCTAATCTCAGGAACTACTGAACCGAATTGAAAAAATATTTTTGTGTTGGATAGTTTATTTATCGAGAAAGGCATTAGGCTGAACTCACGCATATTTAAACTTATAAACAAGTATCAATACTTAACCAAATAGACCACAATTGAAGAAATATATCGCTTTTTAATTACTAGAGATTGTTAGTTAATTACAAATGCAACAAAGTTTTAAATCATATAGTTACGCATGGTATTTAGTGACAGCGTGCTTTTGACACTCACAAAGTAAGATCTAAATTGAAAATTATTCTTCACAATATTAGAAGAAAGATCAGTAACTGGATTTTAAACGTATAATACAGGGCCGTAATAAGAGCAAAAATGTAAAATATAGGCCCTATAAGTAACCAGTTATTAATTCTAAATATACTTTATTATTTAAAAAAAAATGTCATTTTCTATCAAAAAAATCAAACCAGCACTGTATTGCAAACAAATGTGTCCAGTCATAGAACTTGACATTGTCATTGAAATAAAAGACTTTATGACTTATTTCGCAAACATTTCATTGAAACAATATGCCTCAAGTTTATATGTTTGACACGAGCGAGCGATTTTTATATACATTGATTAGGGATGATAACTTAGCATTACTATATCTCTGAGTTAAATTGTGTATCTGTTTGCTTTTAAGAGCACTTCAAGGTAAATACATATACCTTAAAGGATAATTGTTTTTTTTTCTTACACAGGCCTCACGCTGTTAGTATATGGTTTCATTTTAAAGTGATGATAAGTAATTTTATTGTGCAATAAATTATATTGTTGAAAATAACTTTGATCTAGACGATGACCTTATTTTTTTACTTTTGTCTTTGTTTGGATATTGTCTTGCGTAGCCTTTGAACCGACGCAAGACAATAAATTGTATTTTATTTAAATAAGTACAAAAAAGCTTTCTCGAATATTTAAAGTTCTGTTAAAGAATTCTTTGATATTTTATTGTTGGAATCGACTTAATTATCATCTTGTTTATTGTTTAAGTAAATCGCGTTTGTAACTTCAAAGGGTATGAGTAATTGCGTATTATTGTGTTTTTGGACATGATATATTTAAATGTGACTTATTTAATAATTTCAACCCACACACCTATTATAGGGGCAAATATACAGGGTTGTTGAAAAAATGACCGAATTCTTTAAAAAAGATATGAGGTCATTTGTGTCAATTTTGACTTTAATGCGCCATCCAAAATTCAACCATTTTGGAGATTTTATAATTTAAAAATTCTTAAATAAATTGATGCTCAAACTTTTACTTTGTTATGGATTTTCAATAGTTTACATTCTAGCCCTCAATTTAAATGATAAAATCACTTCAATTTGAAGACGCGTTGGTGCTCCTGATTGTTCCGCCGCCCGTCGCGGGTACGAATCCCGCAAGTGGCAAATGTTTGTGTGACGAGCATGAACATTTGTACATGAGTCAAAGATGTTTATATACATATATATAAATACACCCCCGTCACAATCGTTGTCTAGTATTCGTAACGCATGGAAGAAACCACGACAATTGATGTTTTGTTTGGCGCATATTTAGCTAATCTGTATCCATTTCGAAAATACAGGAGTCTAGTATTCGTAACGCATGGAAGAAACCACGACAATTTATGTGTTGTTTGGCGCATATTGAATTAATCTGTATCCATTTCGACAATACAGGACCTTTAAAAACATATGTTTCCTGTCAAATTACAAAATGTATGTTTTCTAAGACAAAAAATAAAATAAAATCCAATTAGCGCCAAAATGATTGACTTATGGAAAGTACAACATTACGGGTTCTTAACTGTCGCAAATGCCTTTTAAAAGGATCCGGTTTTATTTCTAAATACCCCGGTATTTTGATCTGAATATAAACAATGCAAACAGGCTTTTATTTGCAATTAGTGGGCGTCGACATGACGAACATTCGGTTTGTTTGTAGATTTTATTTTTTGCTTTAATGTCAGACGTTCACAGGGATTCTATGGGAAAAAATCGTGTCTCAAACATATTTTAGACGTCGATATGTTGGTAAATGAAAGTTGTCGTTATTTCCCTGTCAATTACACTATAGGTTAAAAATTAAATAATAAAATGATTGGGGCCCTTCAGCCGAAGTCTGAAGAACAAGAAATGTAAAATTTTTGACATTATGCGTTGATTATTTTAATTTTCTGTTTTACTGCTGCTTCAAGTTTCATTTTATCTTACGTAGTTTTTATTTTATAAATCGTAAAAAATATTTTTGTTTTTTTAAACGCTTACTTAAAAAAAACTTCTCAATCAATAAACATACGAAAACATAACATGAAAGTAAAATAAAACTAAAACTGTGAGTGTTAAAAACACCAATTTTGTCTTAGCGTTTTTCGAGCGCCACCTTATTGTTCTAACTATGTCGAGACTTCTGTACCTTAAGAGACAAAAATCAACATATTTATTCACAACGATTGTCAAGTACCTTTGCATTTATAAATAAGGATTACATAAAAAGCAATCTAAATAAAATCAGTACCACTCTCAGAGGGTACTGACGACGAAGAAAAAGTCACGTTTTGTTTACCTTTTTAAATTCAATATCCCATTCTCGCTGCGCCCTTGTTATCGAGTGTTGTGTTCACTGTCATAAGCGGAGCGGGAAGCGATTTCAGACGCGTATAAGTGAAACGACGCCTTATCTATAGTATTAGTTAAATGTTTTTACCAGTGATTGAATATTTACGGTTCTCTGTATTTTGAAGAAAAAATATCGTAACCAAATGTCTGATTGGCTATATTATTGACCATTTACATACCTATTTAAATAATAATAATAATAATAATAATAATCATTTATTTCTCTCCATAAAGAAAATACAATATTAAGAAAATCAAATTTTTGGTACATATAGATTATGGTGGGTTGATACCTGAACAAGGATGATTCCTGTATCTCAGGTTATCAACCCTCCACCCCATATGTGATCTTATCTTATGTAATGAGCAATATTAGTGAGTAAATTTTTAAAAGGTAGATACATCAATTTGGAGGGTAGTTTTAATCGCGCTAGCAACCGTGCGCCAAGTCGCCGAACAATTATCAATCCCACATTTACTTCGTGTGAAGCTATTTTGTAATAGAACTAGTTGGTGTGTGGTACAAGTTAAAAATTACCAGCGACTTTGCAATTAGTTGCTAAGATAAAAAATATGAAAATATATAAAAGTATACTTACTGACTAGCTTACTTAACATGCGTATACAAGCATTCTAGATTGTAGTAATATTATATTATTTGTAGCATTAATAATAATTAACAAACTTTTAACTTTATTTACAAATTAGCTTTAGTGCTATATCCATATAGTGATTTATAAATATCTAGTAATATATCTAGTAACTTTAATATTTATTTTTATACAAGTGTGAGTGTGTGTGTGTGTGTGTGTGTGTGTGTGTGTGTGTGTGTGTGTGTGTGTGTGTGTGTGTGTGTGTGTGTGTGTGTGTGTGTGTGTGTGTGTGTGTGTGTGTGTGTGTGTGTGTGTGTGTGTGTGTGTGTGTGTGTGTGTGTGTGTGTGTGTAGATTGTACATCATTACAATCTTTGGATCAGTAGGTTCCTAGCTAGGATACCTGCCACTAACTTAGGTATGAATTATGTATGAAAGGGCATAACAAAACAACAACTATCGTGAAGACATTCAATTGACTAACCTAAGTAACAATTTTAAGTATGTTCTCTGTTGCGTCGTAGCCGAGTGCTTTCAAATTGTTAGCTAAAACTGATTTCAAGTTCATTCTATTCATATTAACTATTTTATGAGAGTCATTGAAATGTCTATATAGAAACGGTCCAGTGAATGATAATTGACGTCGCGCAAAAACTGTGTTAACATTTGGCACGTGGGTGCGTATTCTTCGTTTATGTTGTGGTAATTGGGAGGGATCAACTGTTTTATGGTGGCGAAGGACTGTTTGCATAATAAACAGTTGTCTGACTGTGAGTAGGTTCGCTTCTTGATACAATGTTTCAGTTGGGTGCAGCCTGGGTTTTCTCAGCATCACTTTAATAACGGCTCTTTGCGCTCTTTCGAGCTCCAGAAGGTGTGTTGCAGCAGCACCACCCCATACGGGAATACAGTACGTTAGGAGGGATTGGCTAAGAGCAAGGTAAATTTTCCAGATGAGGTTAGTGTCAGCGGATTCCCGGAGATTTCTGAGAATATGTAAAAGTTTGCGAACGCGTTTAGAGAGGGCTGAAATATGCGGTTCCCAATTAAGTTTATTGTCGATTAGAATTCCTAAGTATTTGTGAGTTTCAGTCTGAGCAAGATAAGGGCAAAGGCAAGAGATATGAGTTTTTCTGTCTTTACAAGTAAGGGTGTGGACTTTAATATCGAATTCTGTTGGTGGTTTCGTGATTTCGGAAATTCTAAAACAAATATATTTCGTTTTCAGAACATTGATAGTCAGGAGATTGTGATCAAGCCATTCCATTACTAATCCTAAGCCAGTCTCCGCCGCATCCCTCACTTCCGACCACGATTTACCCCAGAAAATAAGTGCTGTGTCGTCAGCAAAAGCTAGTATACGTCCTTTATCAATTTGGAGTTTACACAGACTATTGATATAAACCAAGAAAAGAGTAGAACCAAGGGTGCTATCCTGCGGTATGCCATAGTTAACGGGAAGGCTTTCACTAAAGATGTCAGACACTTTAACGACTTGGCTCCTATTTGAAAGGTAGTCACGGAACCACTCAAGGGCATTGCCCCGTATCCCTAAATCCTCCAATCTATGCAAAAGTAGTGGAATGGACACGGTGTCAAATGCTTTTTTGAAATCTAGAAAAACAGCCAAACATCTCTCTCCTTTATCTAGAGCTTTGGTAACTGTTTGTGAAAGATTGGCAACAGCGTCCTCTGTGTTTCTGCCCGACCGGAATTCATACTGGTTATCGGCTAAAAGTTGCTTTTTTTCCAAGAAGCTAGTTAGACGGATGTTAATAACCTTTTCAATAATTTTGCTTATTGTGCTTAATAATGAAATCGGTCGGTAGTTTGACACTGCTTCCTCACCTCCGCCCTTGTAAATAGGAACGACTACAGCATTCTTGAAAATAGTTAGTATCGCTGCTGGACAACGCCCAGCAGCGATACTGAGGTTGCAAAGGTGTGCTATCATTGAACATAAGATAGCATGGAAGTTTTTAAGAATAGTGCTAGTAATGCGATCTATACCCGGTGCACTATGAGTTCTGAGATTAATGATGATATTATCAATTTCCATAGAGTCTGTAGGGTACAAGCACATTGAATCAACATTTCTCTCAAAAGACATAGTTTTAAGAAGCTGCTCTTCATTAGTGTTTAATTTGGTCAGTATGTCTGTTGCTAGTTGTTTACCAACTGATGTGAAAAAAGTGTTTACTAGGTCAAGGGATTTCTCTGGTGATGGTAAAAGATTTAGTAAAGCAGTAGCCTGCGAGTGTTTACTTTTAATGTTACATAGCTCCTTAACAGTGTCCCAAGTTCCTTTGTTATTTTTATAATATTGAGCAATTTTTTATTTGTAATAGTTTATTTTTAGGTTTTTAGCCGTCTGATTACAAGTATTACGATATTTTATATAAGTTTCTTTTAACATAGGATCGTTAGGGTTTTTTTTCACAAGTTGGTGCAATCGATTTCTCTTTTGAAAGCATTTAACAATGCCAACTGTAATCCAGGGTTTAATTGGTCTTTTTCTTTTAGTGAAAGTTAAAGTGGTAGTGTTTAGGTCTATAAAATGCTGGAGTGTATCGATAAGAAGTTTTGCTGATTGATCTAGATCTTTCATTGCTAGGTACGGATACCAATTATGTGTTTTAATAGCGTTTTGTAGGGATTCATAGTCGATTTTTGTTCTGGTCAGAGGAGAAATAACCGAGTTTTGTACAAGCGAAGTGGAAATAGATAGAAAAAGAGGAGAGTGGTCTGTGATATCGGGCAGGAGCACATAAATTTTGGATTGCCATTCAAGTTTGCACATAAAATGGTCCAGGCAGGTGAGTCCATGTGTGGGGATATCAATGGTGTTTTGCAGTCCATGCGAGCCAAGAATTTCGAGATAGTCTTCTACGTGAGAGTTTTTAGTATTCAGTGTATCTATATTTATGTCGCCTGTAAGTACAATATTTCGAGTTCTGTTCACATGTAAAACTGCATCCAAAGAATCAAGAAAATTACTTGGGTCTTTAAATGTGTAAGGGCGGTAAATACCAAGAATTATCAGAGTACCAATTTTGGCTTCAAGACAATTGGCTTTGTTTAGATCGATTTCCTGCACAGTAGCTGAGACATCGTCATTGATATACATAATTACACCATCGTTTTGGTTATAACTCCTTTTACTGTGAAAGAGAGAGTATCCGTCGAGTGTTGGGGGCACAGACTCCTCGTCACACCAGCATTCAGATAGGACTATAATGTGGATGTTTGTTTTTATCCTAGAGATGTATACTAAAAACGCATCTAAATTCTTGTTGACACTTCTAATATTCATAGAAATAATGTTTAACTTGTATTCATTTTTTTAAACATCCTTGTAAAGATCTGCTACAAGATTATTAGGGTCTTCTATAAGCGTACACGAGGGGGAACAAGCCGAATCCATTTCCTCAAATAGGTCTCGACTATTCATATTCGTAACATTTAGTAAGAACTGTCTCTATAATACGGGCTACTTGTGAAAGCGTGTTTCTTGCGTATGAAACCTTGTAATCGCATGAGCTAGCGTGTGTTCTAGGTTTTTATTAAAGTCAGGTTTAGTGTAAGAATTAATGTGAATTTGTGTAGTGTAAATATTAATTTGTAAATTTGTTTTGTTTTCATTGTTGTGAATAAAGTATATAGAATTAAGTTTAAGTATAGCTTCTGAATGGTTATACATAATCAAGGTAATTGAACTTACAGATAGTCATTTAGATCTTAACTGTTGAAGTTGGGCTTCGTTTTTGATCATTATATAGGGCTCGCCTTGCTTTTTTCTAAGATATACTAGTCCATTTGTAGTCCAACAATATTCATAGTCCATGGATTTTCGGAATTCCCGGGCAAGGAAATATAAGCGTGCTGCACGTGGCGTAAGGTGCTCAGAGAGGTAAATCTCTGCGTTGGGTCCGTTCAAACCCAGGTGTGACGAATTCAGTTGCTCCGTCTTGAATCGAATTGAGTTACGTTTGTAAGTTTTAGCTGCAGTAATAATATTACCTTTTAGGATAGTCGAAGAGAGCTCGACTACTATTACTGAGTTGTTCTGGTCTGTTTTGGATGGCATACGATAAACGTCACGCATTTCGCATTCCTCTATCTTGATACCAAGGGTGAAGGATAGCTTTCTTACCATATCAAATAGTTGGGCTTTTGTTTCCGCTTTCTGTTTGGGAACATTTCGAATTTGAATGCTGGTTTTACGCAGTAGTCTTTCTACCGTTTCACACTTTTCCTCCAATGCTGACATTTGGGATGCAATCTGTTTCCGTTGGTCCTCCAAATTGCTTATTGAAATTTGGACATCATCTAGTTTTGATGTAACAAACTCGATGGACTTTTCAATGTCCAAGTGTTTTTTGAGTGTTGTATCATTTTGCGATTTGATTTCAGATATATATTTTTCAAGCACATCCAACCGCGAATTTTGTTGTGATTGTAGAGCACATAGCATATCGCGCAGTTCTTCTCGTATAATTGTCCTCAGATCGCTTGATTCGGGGCATGGGCACGACTCCTCAACTGTCACTCGCCGGCGTTTGTGTTCCCTTTGTGTTACATGTTCTGTATCATCTAGAGGTGTGAAACCGCTTGAAACCTTGTCGACATCTGATTCAGACATGCTGTGGGATTTGTTTAAGGGCGGCGAGCGTGTCAAATTGGGCATTTTGAGTATAATTTACGTGGCCTTTAATTTGTGAATGAGTACTGCAGCCGCAACCGCTTATGACTTAGGCCACACACCAAACGTGACGTAGACACGTACAGCTTACTATGATGACGCGCTCACGGCGGTGCACTTGCTTGCTCCTTATGGTCGCCTGGTACTTGAGCGTGAACTTCGGAGGCAAGTTATTAAATAAATATTAAATTTTAGCGAGAAAAAAAAATGTAACGGGCTCACACGTCTGAGCGCTTTCGCGGTCCGGGGTGAAGAGGAGAGGAGAAATACCTATTCAACCGCTGGTAACATCATTTAACCATTACTATCAATCACGCAACTAGGCCTTAGTCAAGCTTGTAACAAATCAAGCTTCGATTACTAGAGCGTCTACGTTCTTTGATTCAGAAAATGCATATTTGCATAGTTAACCCTTTTTACCTAACATTGCGTATATCTGCTAGATTACTTTTGTTTTTAAATTTACGCCAATATTACTCATGGAATAAAATACTATTTTACGGATACTTTTAATGAATAAATTAATACATATATTTATTTAATTATGATATTTATGGATATATATGTTATCTGAATATAAATATTGTTTTGTATTTACTTAATTATTATTATTAAAAAATATAAAAATATTATAACTTTTATTTTCCGTATTCAATTCAGCACTGCCGATAACCGCAACTATTACAATTTCAACACCTATGGGTTGGCTGGAAGAGATCTCTTTTAGGGATAAGCCCACCTTTGTTCACATTGTGACTTCATGTATACTCCTACTCAAAAGCTGTATAGAAAATACAGCTTTGAGTGCAATAAATGAGAATATATATATACTTTTCGCGAATATTTATTAAATTTTATCCCGACGTTTTGAACACTTTTCAGCGTTCGTGGTCACGGGTAGACTACCTGTGTAGTAAAAAGTGTATGTAAAAAGTGAACGCTAAAAAGAATATTTTTTTCACTGTACAACTAACGACCGTAGCAGATAGGTTAAACCTCTGATTGCAACGCGATTCGGAATCTGAGCATTCGGCGAAGCCTACCTTCATTTTTAAAGGCTCCACGATACCGGAAGATAAATATTGGTGGTAACGGGACTATCCGTGACCACGAACTGTAAATATTCGAGATAAAATCGAGATAAAATAAAATAAATATTCGCGAAAAGTATTCGTAAAACAGTGTTTTATTCCATAGATTATTTTTCCCACTGTATCCACGCCCTAACGACCGAAGCAGATAGGTAAAACCTTCGACCTCTGATTGCGACGCGATTCGGAATCTGTGCGCAGTCGGCGAAGCCTACCTCCATTTTTCAAAGCTACACTGTACCGGAAGACAGATATTGGTAGTAAAATACGTAGATATTTTAGTTGATGACCGGTCGTTTTGATGACACATTTTTATTAAAAGTCTAGTTTTTGTTTTCTTATCTTTAAGGAAATAAGATTTTATTTACTTAAAGATAAGAAACCAAAAAAAGCGGACGGGTCGGACTCGAACCTGCAACCTCTGACTAACCGGGCCAAACGCTCGTCCTATTGAGCTGCCGAGTTGTACCGTGTGAAATTGAATTTACTCCGTAATAAATAACTATTTGGCCCACTGCTGTTGTAAAACAGTTGGGTAGATAGCGAAGACGTCACGCGTAATGACGTATTCATAAGTGTCCAGAAATTACGCATGGTCGGGCCGACAGCACGGTAGCTCAATTGGAAGAGCACTTGGCCCAGTTAGCCAGAAGTTGCTGGATCGAGTCCCGCCCGTGCGCAAATTTTTGGTTTCGTATTTAATTTTCATCTTTATGAATATAAAATATCACACTGTATGTGTTAAAAATATTTTAAACCATAAGACAGTAGGATTTAAACATGAGAAATGAGAGGATTTAATCAGAGGTACGTAGTTGTGAAAAAAAAAACAATTACGAGTTATTCTTTGAAGCTATCTCTTTGTTCTCTAAAGGTGATAAAACCTTCCGGTTGTAACCTTTAGATGCAGATATTAAAAATAATACATAAATATTACTTATTAGCGGTTCATGGCGGCGACGAATCCAACAATAAAAATTATGAAAATCGGTTCATCCATTTTCAAGTTATGAGTTGTGTACAGTGAATTCGTGACGCTATCTGAACGTGCCTGTTTAAATAGATCCGACCATTTGCGTAAACAAAGAAAACAAACAAAAACAATGGCTATAAATAGTAGATTGTTATACAAGGGGAGAAAGTGATCCATTTCACTCGAAATGTTTTTTGCGCGCGAACGGAGTGAGAGCGCTAATAATAAGAGAGTGAAATGGGTGCTTTCACCCGAGTTAAACATACTATTTTTCATTTCGACTGTGAGGAAAAATAAATACATTTATTAAGCTATGTGCACACGGAAAACAACAGAGTACATAAAACGCGGACGATAACAAATATTTCAAATCACTGTTAAAAATATTGATCGATTTTATGCTTACAGACAATAATAATAGTAAAAGAACGAAACCATAACCTTGTCAACAAAACAACCACAGGTTATGTCAAATTTCAGGTTCAATTTTGCCTCATGAGATAGCGCTATGAGTAACAGCTAGAGGTGGAAGTGAGAAAGAAGATTAATGAACAACAAAATCGCGGCAAGTTGCCTTCGCCTGTTTTTTTATCTATGAAATAATCGACCAAACTAAAAAAAATATATCGTCAAAGACAAACAATGTGTCACAATTCAAAATGAAAAAAAAAGTGTCACTATGTATGGCGGTCAACCGAATATTATATATGTAGATTTTAAATTGTTAAAATATAGACCAATTGTAATTTGTTAAAATCAGTGACCATAAAAACACATGCTTTTAATGTTTAGCTAATCTTAAAAACATGGAAAGCTTGTTTATTTTATTAATATGATGTGACTCAATAATTATCTTTAACTACATGTCTGATCGTAGCAATTAAAACTAAAATACTTTCCACCCTAGGGATGGAAAAGCTATTTTCCACCCGTCTATCTTCACATGAAAGTTCAATTTTCCGAACAGAAGAAATGAAAACTTATATACATGTTTACTGTATTCCAGATTTATGTTACGTTCATTAAAAAAAGTATTCGGTAACTTCGCCTAACTGGTATACGGCTGTAACAGTTGATAAATAAAGAGCTTTTCATACGGGGTATATTAATTCAGCCCTTCAACGTATAGGGCGCCATTTTAACTTGGCGTTTTACTAGCCAACTGCGGTGGTGCAAGTCATATGAGGTTGAAATCGGTTGTTTTGTAACTTGAACCCATTTTTTTTATAAAAGTCACAAAAATATTGTTTATACGAGTATATTGGACTAGCAAAGAAAAACGGATTTATAGTTCGACTCGTTATTTCCACTCTGGCTTACAACCTGTATTCGGGAATGGAATCTAGTAGTTTATCACACCGTTTATTGTGTTTCTTTTTCTGTTTCAGGTAATTTAATTGATATGGCAGTCGTGATAACGTTTGGTGTTATCCAGCCATGTTATCAATGTCAGACAAGCAGTTAAAGGTAAATAATCTATTTTATCTACTCTCATATCGTTAAATTCAAAATACAAAACTCAAAACGAGTTTATATAGACGTACTTTATAAATAGTATATCGAAATGAAATTAAAAAAAATAATTATGACACTATTTCTCTAACAAAGTAATGTTATAATATATTTTTTTTCATTACGATACAGATTACAGATCATAGATACATCTATTTAATTTTTCATCTGTGGCTGCGCGCGCTTTGGCGCATGCGCGGTGATAACGGGAATTTTGGCGTCATAGTAGGTACGTTTGTGTTTCGGTAGATAATTATTAGTGTTTATTAAAATGTCTGATAGTGAAAGTGCAGAAAATTTGACGCCGCCCGACATTTTAGAGACTGCGACAGCAGTCTGTCTTAATCTACTACCAGTAAAGTCAAGAAAATTATACGATAAATGTTATCAAGACTTTTTAGCATGGAAATCTTTATCTTTTATTTGATATGTTCGTGTTCAATGAGAGTAGATAAAGTAGTGTATGAAAATGCACATAAATAGGTATTATATACTCGTGTGATATTTTTAAACTCTTACTCGTGTATAATACCTCTCATTATGTACCAGTTTCATAAAGTACTATTTTGTGTCATCATCGTCTATCACCATGCAGTTTGGCGTGGTCAATACATAAAAAAATGTGTGGTTTGGAACAGTATGTCAACAATGTGTATAAGATTGGGATAATCGTAAAAAAGAAAGTTTTTATATATTGCCAGTCCGCAGTTACCAGCAGATTCTAATCATAGCAGTTACTCTTTAACATTCGAATCTGATTATGTCATAAATGGTAATAAAATTGCCGTTATTTAGATTCTGATCGCTATTTATTTATATTATAAAGCTTAAAAGTTTGATTGTTTGTTTGAACGCGCTAATCTCAGAAACTTCTGGACCGTTTTTTTTAACGTTAGATAGCCCATTCATCAAGGAAGGCTTTAAACTATATAGGTATATCATCAAGGTACGACTCATAAGTCCAGCGCCGCAACGAAAATTGTTGCGAAAACGGGGGTAAAAAATCCTTTTCAGAACTTCTGCTGTGTACGCTGCGTATTCCGTTTAAGTTACACAAAAATCATGTTTGACGAGATTCACTTCTACAATAAATATGTCTATTTTATATGGTTTACTCGCCACAATTCGACTTTAAATCTTATCTCGCTATAAAGCTGAAGAGTTCCTGTGTTTGTTTGAACACGCTCAGAAACTAGTAGCCGATTTGAAAAAATATTTTTGTGTTGGATAGCGTATTTATCAAGGAAGGCTTAAGACTATAAATTATCACGCTGCGACGGGAGGAGAGGGAGCAAACTCAAAACGCACGGACAAAGTCGCGGGGGACCGCTAGTGTTTTATATACCTTAAAGAGCTTTAACATTAGCTTAGAGCCGATCTTCAGGTCACCAGAAAGCTTTAAGCATGTCATGCATCAATCTGCATCTTTAAGCAATGGGAGAAACCAATAGTAGCCGCGAGTCAACAGACAGTTGGTGCCATATAGCGGTGCGAAGCGGTACTTATACGGTACTATGTCTTACATGAGAAAAATGTAACTGCGAGCTAATTGACGTGCAGTGCCATCTAGCGGTACCATGTAATCGCGTGTCTTACATTAGCAATTCACGGTTTGCACGGATAGTAATTTGTACCACCCCCCAGGCCGCAGTTACCAGCAGACCCTAATCCCGCTGTTAGCCTTTGAGATTCGCCTCGCTTGGGTATGGAGAGCGCATACCGGACTGGCCGCTCAGAAGTACAAATATGGAAGAATTTTGCTTGAAACTTATGTGGAATAAGGCATAATGTCAGTAATCTATAGTTAAAGGATTATCCCTCATTGCCGGACAGCCTGTATAGAAAGATAGCCGTAAAAGTATGAATTCTTAAATAATTTTAAGGGACTACTTTAAATGGTCATTTTCCTTAGCAGTTCTTAAAGGAGTCACTTTGGGACCTCTAATAATATTCAGGGGTGGAAGCAAGGAGCAATTAATTAGTCCGTAACCTTTCTACATCAGTTCCCGTTACCATGAGTTAACGAAGGTTTTACAAAAAGCGACGAGTTAAAAAAAGTATATGGAAAATTGCACAGCGCCTCTAGTGGTCACTGACAGAACTAACATTTTCCATACAAAAAGTGACGTCGACGCTATCGAGTAAAACCGTCGTCGCTAGTGAGTAAACTCATGGTAACGGCACAGATTTCTTCTAAAGGCGACATTGACTAGCTTACTTCAAAATTTTAATGCGTCATTATGAATTAATAGCATTACCTATTTTCATGGTCGTCTATCCATCTTGTTGGTGGACGTCCTACACCGCATCTTTGGTCAAAGGGTCTCCAATCTAGAACTTTTCTGACCCAACGGCAATCAGTTCTTCGCGCTTTGTGCCCTGCCCTTTCCGTCTTGAGCTTACTGATTCTGATTCTCAGGACAAAACTGGATGCAGACCACTTGTGATCGATCGCTGTGGCAAACTGTGGGGGAGGTCTATACAACAGTGGACGTCCTTTATTTTTTTACCTATTACTATTACGTTTAGATTATGATTACCTATTTAAATAGTAACATCATGTAAAACTTAAAAAATAACTTAAAAAAAAGTAAAAACCGACTTCTAAACCAAAATGCACTAAAAAGTCCTAACTAAACTCTTTACAATTGAAAGGAAAGGAATCCCTTTTAAGCAAACAATTTCTTTTTGGAGTCGGTGCTGTATTAGTTGATGCTTGATGGTCAAAGTGATAGGTCTGTTCTTCAAGAAGGTACAAACTATCTATAATAAGTTCTGTCATTATAATTACTAAACTCCTAAGCGTTAAGGAGTTCCACTATCAGCTCAGCCCCATAAGATGTTGACTATCAGACGTAACAACACGTCAACATTAAGATTCTAGTGAAAAAAAAAACACTATTCGTGCCTTTAAAATTTGAGGGTTTCCCTCGATTACACCAAGATCCCATTATCAGTCCCAAATTGGCAACAATGGGACCAACAAGAAGGTATACCCTCTAGGTAGGCGAAAAATATTTTAAACATAGGTACCAAAAAACCATACAGTCGAATTGATAACCTCCTCCTTTTTTGAAGTCGGTTAAAAAATAGTGGGACTAAAAAAAGTAACATTTGAAGTAAGCTCTTGTCCTATACTCACTGTCTTTTTTGTCAGAACAGGTGTTTCAACCATCACATTATTGAACCCTCAGGCCGTCCTTATGACCTAACCTTTCTTTGATTAAATTACGGTCAAGGGTAAAACACTTCTAGACCTAGATAAACGTAATAAAAGTAGATCTTAAGTATTGAATACTTAAGTTTTATTAGTGGCGCAGCGGTTAGAGGGTCACCCTTTAAAGAGAAAGATTAATACGAGTTCTTATTTCATTGAACTCATAAGTTTTTTTAACGAACCGCCCTGAGGGCCTCATTATAAAGGCTTATTACGCATTTTACTTTGGTCTCAAAAGTCAAATGTATTATAAGTCTGGCAAGCATATTTCGTACTTCATAAAGAAGCTCAAAATTACACAACGAGCGATGGAGCGGACTATGCTCGGTGTTTCTCTACGAGATCGAATCAGAAACGAGGAGATACGTAGAAGAACCAAGGTAACGTACATAGCCTTGAGAATTAGTAAGCTTAAGTGGCAGTGGGCAGGGCACATAGCGCGAAGAACTGATAGCCGTTGGGGCAGAAAAGGTCTAGATTGGAGACCCTTCGACCAAAGACGCAGCGTAGGACATCCACCAACAAGATGGACAGACGACCTTAAAAAGATCGTAGGATCAAACTGGATGCAGACCGCTAGTGATCGGTCGCTATGGAAAGCCGTGGGGGAGGCCTATGTTCAGCAGTGAACGTCCTTTGGCTGATAATGATGATGATGATGGTGCAAGCATATTTCGACCGCAAATGTAGGCAATTCCGCCAATTGTTCCGCCTGCAGACGATAGTCTTAAGGTACACATTATGCGTCGACTCAAATGGTTTTCTGAGAATCCCCTTTGTCCACTCAAGCGTATGTAAACGAGACACAATAGATATTATATTGTTATGCGGTTGCCTGCAACCGCTCGGGTGTTGAAGCGTTAAGAGTTGGATAAAAATATATCTTACTTTTTCCATTTCATCGACTTTTACAGCTCGGTATACTGTATTGATAACCTCATAGTCGGTCGTTGCCCCAATCCTCATTAGTAAAGATTTCAAATAAATTATATGTCAACTTACATGATAAAGCTACAGGCTCTTTGTCATTATATCGACAAAAATATGGATAACAGTAAATTATTTCCATAACCTAGATATTTTATATATATATTTGGGTTGAGTCAATGCCCCAGCAATCGTGCTCAGATGTTTTACTCTTCAAAAACGTTGTATTTATTTCTTCTTTGCCGGTATAAGTTTTAATATTGAGCTAGTGTGCTAAAATTTTTAGTTACATTTTTTAAAATAATAATAAACATCTACTCTCTTCAAAATAATTGTATCTACTCTTATGTATCAGTTAAATTCCTTTCATTTCATATTGGTTTGTTTTTATATTATTATGTATAATTATTATTGTGTTGGTATATATACTAATCTGTTATTTCTTATAAACATGTATATTATTTATTAATAGGTATTTTTTTTTCTATTTATATTTTATATAATTATTTTTACTTTAATTTTATTATACAGATATGTTTCTATTTTACTTATTCAGCTCGTCATTTTCATTTATGCGCGAAGTATCCCTTTTTATAAATCTAATGATTTCTTGATGAAACCCGAAGATTGTCTGGAAGTGATCGCTTATAGCGATAAGACTGCCTAAATTGTATATTTCCTTAAAACGAATTTGTAAATCAATTTATGTGCTAAAAAGATTTATCTATGTTTTAAAAATGCGGATGCATGTTCTTGAACCTGATACAAGGCGCAGTTGTTTTTAAGTTATGACGAGCTTCAAATATTATGCTAACTATTATCTAATAAAAAGATGACCGCATATTTTTTTCCTTATTTCTTTGGTTTTTCAACTGTACTGACTTCCTTAATAAAAACGCAGTTGAAGATTAAAAAACTTGTGCCTGACAAACAGTCGAGTCAGCTGGGTCCGAAATCCAAGAAAAACATCTTTATTTCATTGTGCCATTTTTTTGACATAAGAATCTCGTAACTGACCTAATACACAGTTCTTATCAAAATTGATTGTCAAAGTTTAAAAGTTTTGACGTTTTTGAAATCCTCATGGAATTCTGGTGTTATAAGGATCAGGTCGGCGTACGTAGTTGTTGATATGATAACTGATAATTTAGAACTCCCGTGGATTACTACCTACCACAGCCTCCAAGCCAAGCATATGTCCTCATCACACATCCTTGCAATGCTACGCTAACTTCTTTCGCAAAATGTCTTTCATTCACTTCAGCTATACGGCTCACACAGGCTGTCATCAGTTGTGTTCAGTTAAATAATAACACTGACTGACATTTATTTGAAATTAACTAGAAAACTAGGAAAGACCTCAGACTTGTCACATTCTTACTAGTAACTTGTAACACAATCAATACGCAATCAAAAGATATGGCCATTAAGGTTGCATTTCCTATACACTCGCAAAATAAATTAAAAGCTACAGGTACTTCCCGATGACCTAGAATACGGAAATGCAATACCTTACAGCAAACAGAATTAAGGATACATTCTTAAAACCGTAAAATATGCTTATATGCTGTGTTAGTAGCGCGAATACGGAACCCTCGATGCGCGAGTCTGACTCGCTCTTGGCCGGTTTTTGTTATAAAACGTGAGTTTGATTGCAATCCGGATATGCCGGGATAGTAAACACCCAACTTAACAAAATAGACTATCCGGATATCCGGTGGCAGCCATTTCAAATGTTTTACAGCTAATAAGCCCCGGACATCTGTTCTCTTAATTAGTTTTGTTGGGATAATTTGATTGCCCCCCTGTGGCTTGTTTAATCCTGGCTTTGAGAATACTAAGCTGTATTTTTGTTGTTAACATGATGGTGGTCTTAATTCGCAGTCGCAAGGTCTATTTTCTGAGGAAAAACAAATATAATTTTAAAATGTGTAATGTTAACTTGTAGGCCATACTCATGAAGAAACGATTCCGGCAAATGTCCCTTATTTTCTAGGGAAAAGAGCTTACATTTATCCTAGAAGCCTACCTACGTGAACTGACGAGTACCGGTGGATATTAATGAGGTTAATTATTTCAGAGTGTAACCTGTAATAAAAGCAAAAATTTTAAAAAGGAGGCCCTCTTAATAGCGAGTAATCAATTCTAAAAGGTATTAATTTATTATAATATTTTTGTCATTTCCTAACAAAACTAATCGAACCAGCAATGTATATTGCAAACATATGTATCCAGTCTAGCCTGGTGTTGTAAATCTACCGTAGCTTACCAAAATAAAACAGAATCCTTCCGGTAGAATACGGAATACTACGGCATACTACGAAGCTTTCGTAGAAAAAGAACCAAATGTGACATGCCAAGTCTGGCAATCGTTTTAAAGTTTAAATAAAATCCTCTTTTACTTCCTGAATAACTTTTTTAAAAGTATTTGTATTATAATATATTTTTTTCCTTCATGTTTAAAACAAACTTATTTTAACTAAAAAGAAATAATAGTCGCTATTTTAGCACAATTTTAAATTCAGATTCCAGAACATTTATTTCTCAAAAGAATAATTCGTGATGCAATGAAGGGCCCAGTTGCAAAAGTCCTTAAGTCCAAAAACTGAACTTGTCAATAAGTCATGTTGAAACAAAAAAAAATTCGCTGAAATATTTCTATGTAGGTTATGGGAGAAAATCAAACTTCACGGTATTGGGAATAATTAGCCTTTTATTTTATGAAAAAGTATTGAAAGTTCATTATTATAATTCTCTATAAAATCAACTTTTAATAAACTGGACTTAGGTCCCAATTATTGGACTTAGCCTTTTTTGACACTTATTCTAAGGACTAAGGAACTTTGGTTGCCCATTTGGTGGACTTAAATCTGTAATAACAAAATATTGTGGACTTTAGGACTTGAACAAAAAAAAATTACAACAAATTAATTTTCATATAATATCAAATACTACCTTGCTTTGTACGATCATTTTATAATCCTCAAAGTCCACTAAACTTCTACCATCTGTATAAAAAAGGTTTTCAACAACACATCTATACTAATATTATAAAGCTGAAGAGTTTGTTTGTTTATTTGTTTGAACGCGCTAATCTCAAAAACTACTGGCCCGATTTGAAAAAATATTTTTACGTTGGATAGTCCATTTATCGAGGAAGGCTTAAGGCTATATAACATAAAGATACGACTCATAAGACCACAGCAGCAATGAAAAATGTTGCGAAAACGGGAGAAAGATATTCCTTTTGAGAGCTTCCGCTGCATACGCTGCGGAAATCGCTTAAGTTACACAAAAATCATGTATGACAGGATTGTTCAGCATTAAGAGTTCTATAATAAAGTCCGCAACAGCATAAGTCTATCTTTTATGGTTGACTTACTACAACCTTTTTTATGTTAATAAATTTGTAAAAAATAATGCATTATTTTTAGAGGTGTATTATACACACAGGTATTTATTCTTATCAAAATAAATACATTCATCATCACGAGCATTTCATTTAGAACCAAGTTGCCCTTTATATCATTTGATTTCAATAAATATCTTAGGAGCTATCACAGTTTTAACATAACTCCGCACCAAAATAATGTTCGCAGCTTAAGTACAACGTGCGCTTGCGCTAATATATTATAAAGCTGAAGAGTTTGTTTGTTTGAACGCGCTTATCTCAGGAACTGCTGGACCGATTTGAAAAAATATTTCTGTGTTGGATAGCATATTTATCGAGAAAGGCTTTAGGATATAAAACATGACGCTGCGACGGGAGGAGAGGGAGCAATCTCAAAACGCGCGTACGAAGTCGCGGGGGACCGCTAGTACCTACATAACTGAGAAAAATACATTTATCATTGCTACTTTGGTAACATGTTTGTTGTAGTTACTTATAATCTATATTAGAAAACTTAAGAACTTGCTTACATTCTAAAGTTTTATATTGACATATAAAAGTTTTAATTAAATGTAAAACTTTTTAATTTTGTAAGAATTTTAATTTTACATTTAGTTTAGTTTAGTTATAATTAAAATAATCACAAAAATATTTTAATGTAAGATCAATATTCTTCTGGATTATTCTTTATCGTCCTCAGAGTCAACTAATGATTGTTCTATCTGATTTGATACAATATTTTCATCAGCTGGCAGTATATCAGAATAAAAATATTTGTCATCATCACACACATTATGTGAGCAAATTCAAAATATCTATAATTTTTCCAGGCTTTAGTCTCAAAAGTGACTCATATGCATTTTCAGGGTCACATCCTATATTTCTTTGTACTCCAACACGGTAGAATGTAAACGGATTATGATTTATTTTTTAATGTTGCCAGCACACTAATGGCTTTTAATGTACAAATCGGATGGACTTGGTAACTTTTTAATATTAAAAGAGGTCACTTAGTGACTTCTTGAACAAAATTGTGGGGACGTAGGGACTTATTAAGCGCCAAGTGACTTTTTAACCTCAAAATCCATTTATAAAAGTAAAATGTCGTTTCTATATTGAGACCTAGGCACTTGTTAACAAAAACAAAAAGATATGATTATATGATATTTAACATGGCCAACACGTTGGCGTTATCAGATGATAAAGTCCCTAAGTGGACTTAGGGACTTCTGCAACTGGGCCCTTCTTAAATGAAGTCTACGAAAGCTACCGCACGTTTTGGGAGTCCGAAGTCCACTGTAGTCTACCGGAAGGCTACTACATACTTTGGT
Organism: Pyrausta purpuralis; assembly: GCA_963924145.1. Taxonomy (NCBI): domain Eukaryota; kingdom Metazoa; phylum Arthropoda; class Insecta; order Lepidoptera; family Crambidae; genus Pyrausta; species Pyrausta purpuralis. The sequence continues at coordinate 10,946,324 of OZ001665.1, forward strand.
ATTATACATTGGACTTAGTCCAGTCATAGAACTTGACATTGTCATTTGCTACAACTAGTTAGCGATTTTGATATACATTGATTATTGAAACTTTCGATTACTATATCTCTGCGTAAAAGTATTTAAGAGCATTATGACCAGGTCAAGGCTACTATTACAGACCCGACGCTGTATAATTTGCAATCAATAGTTATGTGTTTGCAATCTGTGTGGGATTTGAGTAGGCATTAAGGATGCGCAATCATAAGTTTTCAAGACGATTAATATTGGCACCGCTGTTAAATGCTAGTAAGTTTTAACTTAGTACCTAAACATTTTGTATATCAGAGATAAAGTTACGCTATAGCTATCCTGCAATAAGATTTAAGAACCTCTGCACACTGCGACTTTTAGCAGCGATGCAGTCGCAATGCAGCACCGATGCAGTCGCAATGCAGCACCGATGCAGTCGCAAAATGTCAACCTTTACAGTCCGTTTCTCTTTGCTAGTCGATTATTGTATATAATTGTAAACAATCTTAACATACATTTTAAACGAAATTATTCATTTTACAATAAGTTAAATAATTAATTTAGAATTGAATACCTACTGAGATATTTTTAAGTAAAATAATTAATTTTAGTTACTGACATCATTTTAAAAGTTATGAAAAGATTGTTTACATTATTGGATTAGCAAAGAAAAACGGACTTTACACACTTGCGCTACTTTTAGCATCGATGCAGTCGCGATGCAGAAACTGGACATTGACTAATTATGTATATTGGCGACTGCATCGGTAAGGGGACACTTTTAGCATCAATGCAGTCGCGCGTTTTGAAAAAGCAAGACAGCATCGTGACTCACGCATCGAACAGATTTTATTTGGCTACAATGCAGTCGCGCGTTAGTATCGATGCAGTTGCTAATATACAGTACATAATTTGGTAATGTTCAGCATATGCATCGCGCATAGATGCTAAAAATAGCGCAAGCGTGTACAGGTTGACATTTTGCGACTGTATCGATGCTGCATTGCGACTGCATAACTGCTAAAAGTCGCGGTTGGCAAGGGGATTACCTCAATTAGGTGTATATTATATTTTATCAGGGAAAGCAAAGCTTTTTTCAACTAACACTTGCTTTTAAGAACTTGAATACATGATCTCTCTCGCCTATAAAAGCATAGACAACAAGATGACAAAAAGTGTAATAATGTCGAAAGTTCTTGAAATTACAATCGGTAAATCACTTCGAGAAGACAAAAAAGTTGCCGACGTTCTTAAACATCTCCAAAGCAGTATTTGTTCTTACGCTACCAGTAAATTTTTTATCCGGTAAAAAATAGCATTTTCTTATCGTATTTCATCGATATTGGATCACAGCTTGGCACTTGGCTTTTTGCCAAGCACAGCCAGCGTTTAACGGGCAAGCTGCGAAATCATTTCTGGACTTGGCCAAGGTTTTTTATGGAGGTTGTATTTTAAATACGTAGTGGTTTGGACGCCTGTGTACATGTTTACAGTATGATAAAGTTAATAAAAACATGATAAAGCTTCATCTCTAGTTGAATATTTACGATTGTGTGTGTCTTAAAGAAAAAACCGGCCAAGTGCGAATCGGACTCGCGCACTGAGGGTTTCGTGCCAACTTTAACTGAATTAGGGAATCCACTTACTTCCACTTAGTAAAATACCACAATATTTTGTTGACAGCAAATATAACTTTGTTGTTCATAGTGTTTGTATGAAACAACAACAACTAGTTGAATATTTACGATTGTGTGTGTCTTAAAGAAAAAACCGGCCAAGTGCGAATCGGACTCGCGCGCTGAGGGTTTCGTGCCAACTTTAAATGAATTAGGGAATCCACTTACTTCCACTTAGTAAAATACCACAATATTTTGTTGACAGCAAATATAACTTTGTTGTTCATAGTATTTGTATAAAGAACAAAGTTATGTTTGCGGTTGTTGAAAATGTGCTTTATCTCAAAAACTTCTCTTTTGCTCCCGTCCAAACTAAATTTTGTTGAAAGTATTTGTTAAGATCTACATCAAATATTTTTTTCAAACTTTACACTCGCTTAGTTAAGAAATTAGATAGGGGGACGCCCATTTTACCACTTTGGAAGCGTCAAGCTATGAAACGTTAGACTTTAAAATAAAATGGTTTTAGGAACTTCTATGTCATTTTACCTATCCATTTTTTTAGCCCAAACTATGAAAAAAAAAATAATTACAAAGTTACAGAATAAAGTAACTGTGACATGCGTACTGTGTACGCGGACGGACAGACAGACAGACTTGACAAAACTATAAGGGTTCCGTTTTTTCCATTCGGCTACGGAACCCTAAAATAACAGTACAATTCGGGCGGTCTTGCTTGAAGCAATTTCGTCCAGACAAACTTCAGGCAAGGAAAAGCATAAAGAATGAGAGAAGTGGCATGGCGATGAAATATTTTGCACAAAAGACAGAGTGGACAATGTTTTTGTTCTTTGTGGTTAGTGATTATTTGTCAGTTGTCAAACAGATCTTTTATATTATAACTGAGAGTTCAAAAGTCAATGTCTATTTTTGTTACCGTCATCATGATGATCTCATAGTTAAGCTGACTCGAGATCATGTAATTGAACCTTATTTTGGTGAAAGAGTTTTTTTATCGTATATTTGACACATTCAAAGAGAAAAAAATACAAATCATGAAAAAAAAAAACATTAAAAAATATCCAATTAGAATAAAAATAAAAGTAATAATCAAAATAAATTTTTAAAAATCTTAAGGTTAAAGTGATGTGTTCCGAAAATGTCTCCGCTCAGTGTAAGTCGCGGCAGCTGATGACAATCATGCCGTGACACTGATTTTCATCGTTCTGATTTTTTATCGTAGAAGGATTGTTTTTCAACCAATTAATTATTAATTATCAAAACGAATAGGTATGTGTCTGAACTACAGCGAAAGTTATACATTATGTATGTATCAATGTTAAGTTGGTCCATACTATTAGCTAATTTTAAAATACAGTTTCAAGGTTTCACATAACTACCCCTCTGTTTAAATATCTCATAAAATATTAAAAGACACCCACGTCGGCGTCGAGTTTGTTCTTTCAACTCGGCAATAACTAGTTATGCTATTTAAAGCGATATCAAATGGAAGTTTGTGTACGTTAAAGTTACTCAACTTATTTAACTTTGATGTCGGTTGATAGTATAACCTTGTGACGCCTTCAGATGACACTGAAATAGGAATCGCAATGCTGAATGACACAGTAAATAATCATCTTACTAGGCAAACCTAATTTTAAACGTAAGGCAGAAATAAATATTTGGACTCAAACAAAATAGTTTGAAATGACATCAAAAAATATTTTAGCTTAATTTTTGAGAAAGGACATATTGCCGGTTCACAGTCGATATGCGTATTTCGCATGCGAATGCGTTAGTGTGCTAACAGCGTAAACCAATATAATACTTTGACATGCAGTACAACAGCCAATTTTCTACCTACTCACCATCTCCAAAAGGAACTTCAGTTCCTTGTAAATGGCCATATAATTAATAAATGCTTCCTGACAGCTTTAATTACTTTTTCGGAGTGACGTCCGACACGAACGGTTTATCATGGAAGTTGTAGGATAAAGTTTTTTTAGCCCAGAAGCATGTAGGTGCCAACTTTTTCAGTTTATTTGGCCCTTGGTGAAGTGATTTCGAGGAATAATTAAGACAGCCTTCTTTGAGGTGAACGGAAATAGAGCTTCACGTTTAATATGCGTGTACCAGGCCACTAAGAAAGTATTGCGAAAAAAACATAAAATTAATATTCCTATCGGAAGAGAAGGACAAGTAAAAGCTATCAAATGAAACCGATTATAGATGTCAGTAACTAATTCAAGTAAGTAAGTAGTATTTGTAGCTTAAAATGAGATTACCTTTCGTTCTGGTGATTTATACCCATCTTCCTAAGTTAAACATATTAGTTTACTGCATGATAAACAGTCGACAGAAAATATCGAACATGCAGCTCTAGTGTAAAACGAAACATTATTTCTTTATAAAAAATATTCGTAGATATGCATTACCTGTGTTATTCAGTCTTTACTTTTTACGTAAATTAACGTTTATAGAATAGAATAATCAAACTGCGTACTTTAAATTTGAAGCGTATTGGTAAATATAAGTCGTATATTAAGAGGCTTCGATTTGGACTTTTACCTGTTGAATGATTATTTGTTAGGGTTACTTCGTTGTAATGAACAACAATCAATCATCTGTCAAGTCACCACCATGTTTCAGAAGTTTTTTTTTAATTTACAAAATTTCACTTAATAAAAAAAAAGTAAGAATTTTTCAGCGAGCCTTCATGGGCTTCCAAACTGACTGACAGCCGCCAGAAACGGTTCGGCTACATCGCATCTCTTTTTATCACACAGTTTGCTGCTAGTGACATGTCGTTCTATTCCAAAATTTTATGGAAAAAAACACAACTTTCTAAGTATCCCACGTATTGTTTATTTGAAAGGTACTCGTTATGTATCTAAATTAAATGAATAAAACCTTCGTGATATTGTGTACCGTCTCCTTGTTCATATATGCATATAACACCAATTGTAAAATTAAAAGCCGCCCGTGATCAGGCATCAGAGCTTGATACGGGGACCGATGCGGTGTCGCACATAAATGATTTAAATGATTTTTATATATATTTTTCTTGCGTATTACTTCAGTTACAAACTTTACCGTCTATGAAAGTACATTTAAAGTTAGGTCAAATTATTATTGCTTGAAACAGAAAATACCTGAACTTCTAACTTTGAAGTTCATGAGCTATAATTAGATTTAAAGAAATTACCAAACACATTTTAAGGAATTTATTGTAGGTAGTGAGTCCCGTTGAGTGAGAGTGAGTTAATTATTTCTTTTTTATGACGTCGTTAATGATTTATTGTGAAGTTCTCTTTGTGCATTTATTTCATTATATAATGTATGTATGATATAATGCGCTGAATTGGTCATGCATAACAAAATTATCCTCATTTTCAGACTCGTAAAATAAACCGAATGTGGTATTTAAAAAAAAGCGTTTGCCAAATGCAGAAGTAAGCTATAAGTCGAAAAACTTTTACGAACCATATTTGGTTCTGAAGTTTACGCGAATACTACTCATTGAAATGAAATACTTAACGGATTTCTTTTGCGCACATTTTATCAAACTATTTGATTGACGTTTCGAATGCTTTACAGCAGCCGTGGTCACAGGCAAGTCTCCGGCATATATTTTTAGACTCAGGCATATAGTTTTAATTTAATGTGCACGAAATAAATCCGTAGTCTTTTATTTTCGAAGTTCTCAATCTATTTGCGTATAGAGCTCCAAGAAAATTCCAAATTCAGATTTCCTCTTCGACAATTTTCTCTAAACTATTTCCTTCAAGCTTTCCTCTGCGGATTTGTTGTATACGGCCGGCTATCGTTTCTTAAACCATGTGAAGAATTTTCTAACCTACCCGCTGAGATTGTTCCTCATGGTATCAATTTGCTACACTCTGGCATTCAGCCAAGATCGCATCAGCTCGAATACACTTTTTAGGGTTCCATACCAAAAAAAAACAGATGGATTATTTATAGCCTTTAAGTAGCAATGCTGTTCAGGTTCTGAATTTTTGTCAGGAAAATGCATTCGACCCTGTTTTTAACACTTTTAACTATCAAAAGACAAAATAGAGCTAAAAAACAATTAATACTACGGAACTAATTATTAATCTGTAGTATTTCCTTTGATTTTGATACATATGGATCGTGATAGACGGATAAAATTTTGCCTGGCTGTATTATGTGATTATAAAAAAATTTATAAAGATGAAATAAGAAACCAAAAATTTGAATATATTTTTTTATGAATATAAAAATATGACACTGTGAGTGTTAAAAAAACATTCTAAAGTATAAAAATATATATTCATAAGCAACATTACTTTTCAAAATAAACAAACTGTATTATGCGTTCTTATCATGCAAATCTTAATATTAAACATTCCTATGTTTTTAGGTGTATTCAGCCCGTGTGATGAGCACGAAGATTTGTACCTAAGATATGAGTTAATATGTCTTTAAGTATTTACGGCAAACGCCCTCACAAATGGCGTGTTGTATGGCGCATATAAATTTATTTATTCATAATACAGGCGTGCTTCAAAAGGGTAGAAATTATAGTGCCCCTAAAAGACAGAACCTTCAGTGTCTCATTCCAACACACACTTGGCGCATTTTTCGCCCGACCGTCAACGCATCACGTGGCATTGAGCAAGGGGACAGTGCATCCCATGTTTTGCCCGGAAGTGCATTGATTCATGTTCTCAGATAGTAGTTTTTAGTTAGTAGTTAGTTTTTCAGATATGGCTACCTATTAATAACTTAAAATCATAAAATAAATAAAAAATGCTTTACTAGTAGCTTACGTACACCAACAGTTTTCGCACATCATGCACCGACTCCAAAACAAATATTTCTCTTAAATAGAAGACAAATGCGTTAATTTAAACTTTTAAGACAGTTTTTTGAAGTCGGTTTTTATCGGTGCATGCGTAGAATCAGGCCCAGTATTAACCTATTCGCTACCGCTTGCTTTTCGATCATACAATATTGAATTTTGCGTTTCAGCTAAATTAGGTATTCCTTAAGAAGAGAACCAAACGACCTATTTTGTGGTGAACTACTAGAGGAAAATCATTGGGGAATTTCCAGTTGATATTAACGGGTAAAAGGCAAAGCCTATTTATTGTAGTTTCAAAGGAAATGCTTGTGAAATCTTTAAGGTATCAGCTAGCGTTTTAGTATGGTGATTATTTAAAAATATTTTGGAAATCACATGAAATTTAAGGAAAATCGTAACGTGCCGTAATAATATCTCGAATTGAGCGAGTATTTCCAATACTCCTCAGATTAAAATTAACTGCCTTTCAAAAACTGATTGAAGGCATAAAATATGCAATTAACTTCTACGTGCTAGAAGCAAATTATTTTGTAGGCGGTGCATGATGTCAAGCGTCCAATACTCTACGCATATCATGCAACTACTTCAAAAGAATTTGTTTCAAGTAAATAGAGACAAATGCGTTATTTTAAGCCTTTTACTCGTGGTTACTTTTTTGAAGCCGGTTAATATATATATTTTTTAAATCATGATTTTTTGTTCCTATATCTCCAAAACTAATAGACCGATTTTGTTGAAAATTTCACTGAACTCTAATAATCGTCTCGCTGTGACTTCTCGTTTGCGAAGAAATCCTTTGACAAACATAAAAATATACAAACATACATACACCTAGGAAATTTAACACACGTGTATGGAAGCCTTACGAGATTAATATACCCAAATATCATAAAATTCCAACGAGATTACAAGCATACACATTGAATTTAATACGTGATTTTTTGAAGTCGGTAATAAAACTTGAAAGTGCAATGGAATGATGTCTACCTTTTTCGAACTTAAATAAAGTGAAACAGAGAATATTTGTATGCAAATATTCAAATTAGTTTATTAACATTTCTGGCCTTTGCTTTTACAAAATAAGACTATTGATACTGTGAGTTTTATTATTAAGATATTTTGTTTCTATGTTAGACTAACACTATTTCTGCATGTAAGATTGCTGTCTCTTGCGATTGAACCTTAAAAGCCAAAATTGCCTGCACTTCACATCGTTTTTAGCGTCTGTTTCTGTGTCGTGTGAGCAAGCGACTTTCGTTAAAAAGTGGTTAAACAAGCGAGATCTGGACCATCAGTATCTTAAGTTTTGAGACTTTGGATACATAATATACCCTCATTTATAGGGTTCCGTAGCCGAATGGCAAAAAACGGAACCCTTATAGTTTCATCAAGTCTGTATGTCTGTCTGTTGTCCATCCGTATGTCACAGCCATTTTATTCTGTAACTTTAAACATCACACTGTTTAAATTTGGAAATATGATGTTCCTTAACCGTTTAACGATTTATATGTCCTCCCCCCCCTTTCCACCATCTAAGCTAATTTTTAGCTAGCTTAGCTTTTAGCTAGCTTAGCTTTTAGGTAGCTTAGCTTTTAGCTAGCGTAGGTTTAGCTAGCTTAGCTTTTAGCTAAGTGGATTCCCTAATTCAGTTACAGTTGCTGGCACGGAACCCTCAGTGCGCGACTCCGACCCGCACTTGGCCAGTTTTTATTGAATTCGATCTAAGCAAACGTGTTCAAATTGTTTTTTCCTGTTTTTTCATTACAGAAAACACGAAATGTCATAACATTTTAGATGGGAAATTTTCCATTTCCATTTCACCCCAAACTTGCATTCATACTGCGTATCGCCCCAGGTCAGTTAGATAAATACCGTCATCAATGTTGACTGGCTCCCTTGCAAATCGCCCACTGAACTCCGAAATCCCTTTCACACCTCCCTAATTTATGTATCTCTATCCCTCTCAAGCTTTGAGGAATATTTGCGGTAAATTTTGTCATTTGATATAACCTTCTGGTATCGTTCTGGTCTTGTGAATTACGGAATTTTGTATACAGATGACAGCATAAATTACTCCCTCTCGTAATAGAAATAAGGTTGAAATTTTACGCTTATTTTTTGGGGCACTGTACTTGGTGATTTATAGAGGTCTTTTTAGTGCTTCCCGTTTTTTTATTGCAAATGTTTATTTTGCGCTTCAATATTCGCAAGTGGGATATGTTTTTCAAGGGAAGTTGACCATATCCCCTTGGTGTAAAAGTAAATTAAGTCTGTATATTTAGGTTATGTGGGAAAATAAAGATAATTGTTTTAAAAATAAGTTTCTTTACTTCGAGCAAATAAATATTTTTGTAATTGAAGACCAGAGCATACTTCGGAAACTTTTATATTTCGTATAATTAGAATGCATTTATTTAATGATTTAACTTGCTGAACCAAGTAACACCTTTTAAGTGAATATATAATTAACTTTGAATTAATTATATGTATACCTACCCTGCTTTTCCTTTTTAAGTGTAAGCAAGTTCCTAAAAAAAAATATTCAGGCTGTTGTTTTGATCAGTGACGCCCGACATAGATTGTTGTACAGTCGACAGCACATCAGGTTACCCACTTTTATTGCAAACTAGCCCTAATTACAACCGCATAAGATACCGCAGTGTTTACCTTGACGTGCTGTTGTCCGTACAAACTTTTAAAATATTTTTTTATTTAAAAAACCCACAAAATCAATTTACTATTGCGATGCTAGCGAGCGAGTCAAAACTACCAACGATAGGCCTTTTCGTAGCTTATTAGCTACGGCGTAGTATTTCGTAGATACGTGCGAGAGTGCTAGTTTCCCCATTAGATTAGTTTTTTTAGAATGTCGTGAAAAGGTTTTCTTGTATAAAACGTGCATATATGTAATTTAATGTTTTTTTATTATTATTAATATACATCAAATTATCATCCTAGAGTTGGATGTCATTGACTTAAAGAAAACTCTGTGTATTTTTACTATGAAACTTATGATAAAATTGACGTTTTTATTTTTTCCTTTAATAAGAAATTTATGTGTTTTAATGGCAACAACTTTGCTTTATCTGTCCATGGGCATTTTTGATGGCTACTCTTTACATCGCGATTTGCCTCTTTTATACACGGGTCGAGGTTGCCTTCACAAAAACACATTTTCAATGGGCACATAGTACAGAAATGCGCAGTATTATCATAGTGTAACAAACATAGAACTGTAACTCTTTAGGGGCTAAAGCTGCATTTTATTTTAAGGATTTTCTTTATGCGGTCAACAACCCGAATAATTGAACTAGAATCTATCTACCAACGAGAGAACATTATGCAAAAGTCTACCTTTGTTTATGCATAAAATAAGGTCTTGCTTATTACATTATTTAAAATTTTACCCGAGAACGGCCGAACCGATGTTTTTTAATTTGAGTGTTTTGAATTCTTCTTTGGCCCGAATAGTTGAAACGCTTAATTTTCCTATCTTACATCTATTCTATTCATTATACTATTCTATTTTTTATGATTATAGTGTAATATCTTATTTAACGGTCAGCATTAATCAGTTACATAAAGCTACTGAACCTTCTTACCGTGTGACGTTAGCCCCACGAAATACATTTTTCAATGGCAGGGCTCTGTGAATGCCCCTTTTTTCCGCGTAATGGCCTATTTAACTTCCATTTTTCCGGTATTTTTTAATTAATCGATGGTTTGCTTTGAGGTATAATGTAAGAATAATGAGATTTTAATTTTTATTACACTTAATGGATTAGATTTCACGTCGATGAATACAAAACGTGCTATGTTTATCTTACCCTTTTGAAACGTAAAGATACTGTCTACCTATTTGAATGTAAACAATAAAATATCAATTGGAGGCCTAGGAGTTCAAGCGTTCAATGAGGAAGTCTTGTTATTGTCGAATTTCAAATATTTATATTATAATTACAATTGTTTGGATATTTTAGTGGTAAAACGACTGAGAAACCGGCCAAGTGCGAGTCGGACTCGCGCACTGAGGGTTCCGTGCCAACGTTAACTGAATTAGGCAATCCACTTACTTCCACTTAGTAAAATACCACAATATTTTGTTGACAGCAAATATAACTTTGTTTTTCATAGGGTTTGTATGAAGAACAAAGTTATGTTTGCGGTTGTTGAAAAAGCGCTATATCTCAAAAACTTCTCGTTCGATCCCGTTCAAACCAATTTTCGTTGAAATTATTTGCTATAATCTACATTATTTTTTTTTTTCAAAATTTACACTCGCTTAGTTTAGAAGTTAGATGGGGGGGGGGGGGGGACGCCCTTTTTTCCACTTTGGAAGCGTCTAGCTAAGAAACGTTAGACTTTAAAAGAAAACGGTTTTAGGAACCTCTATTTCATTTTTGAAGACCTATCCATAGACACCCCACACGCATAGGTTTGACTAAAAAATTTTTTTTCGGTTTTAGTTTCATGTATGGGAGCCCCCCCTTAAATATCATTATTTTTTATTTTTTGTATGAGAATCGTAAAGCGGTTAACAGGATACATCTCCCTACCAAATTTTAATAGTGTGACGCTTATAGTTTCAGAATAAATTGGGTGTGACATACGGACGGACAGACAGACAGACAGACAGACAGACAGACAGACAGACAGACAGACAGACAGACAGACAGACAGACAGACAGACAGACAGACAGACAGACAGACTTGACGAAACTATAAGGGTTCCTTTTTTTGCCATTCGGCTACGGAACCCTAATTAAGTCTAAGTATTGTCGAATAAAATTAATATAGAATATTTTTAATTGTTTCGATATTTTATCGATAAAATCGATTAATATTTAAAGCTTTCGTGTTGCATTACAATGAGAGCTAGACATAACGGGTCGAAATTCGTGATTTAAAATATGAGTATATGCTATTCACAGCGCGACGTTTCGTCTTCATTGCAATTGCTTTGGTCACGAGCCAACTGAATGAGGTACCATTTACTATATTTGTAATTCATTTTAGACCCGTATGTCGACTTCTCATAGAAACGACTTAGGCCCAATTTTGACATTGTTTTTTTTTTACTATCGGTTGAATATTTACGATTGTCTTTGTTTTAAATTAGGAATATCTTAACCAATGGTGGCATATTAAAATGATGAAAATTTGGGCCTCAAATGATTTAAAGACTTTTGATTTGCATACTAATATCTCTGTCACACAACGAGCTAGTATTTAAACTCTTTCATTGTCCAATCAGTACGCTTGTGAAACTCCTTGCTATCAATCAATAAAAATCTGTAACTGTTTTCAAAAAACTGCTAAGAGAACATGTACTCTCCTCAAAATAATTATATCTTCTCTTATGTCTTAGTTAATTTCCTTTTATTTCTTATTGGCTTGTGTATATATTATTATGTATGATTATTATTGTGTTGGTGCATATAATAATCTGTTATATTTTACATACATGTATATTAGTTAAAAATATTGTTATTTATATGTATTTTTGTTGTAGATATTTTTTTTCTTTATAATTTAATTGTACAGATATATTTCTATTTAAAAAATATTTTTCTAACTCATAATTTCTTTACCCAAAGGCTGTCGGGAAGACATCGCGTATAGCGATAAGACCGCCTAAATTGTACATTTCCTTAGAACGAATTTGTAAGTTTATTTATGTTATGTTCAATAAATAGTTAATTATCTATCTATCTCTTTTGGGCACCACTTAATTTGGGTCTATTAACTTACTTCTAAATTCAAAAATATTGTACCAATCAATTTAACTTATTCATAAATACTAATAATTACCAACCTGTATATGCTGAAAAGAAAACCTCCACTAATGAATATTATCAATTAATATGCAACCTCAACTAATATCCGCTTTACGTGACAGGATTTTTTGATTCCCAAATATTTACCCTATAAGGTCATACCCTTGTAACAAGGGCACAAAATAGCTGGATTTTGAGGTTATGTTTCGGCCTGACCCAAATAACTGGACGTGTCAAAAGATACAATGGCGCAATTTCAGGGGATGTCATGTTGAATGAATTCTGTGACTGTGAGTGTAATGCACGTAAATTGAGTAAGCTAGATAAAAAAAAGTAGTAATAATAATTTCGATAAAGATAAAGATAAGGTAAGATAAGATAAGGTATATAAGATAAAGATAAGGAGACATTTTCTAGCTCCATACGGGCCATAAGTAATTGATATTACACTAATTATTGACGTTCATAAGTAGCATTTTGTATCCTAAATTGTTTTTTTTTTTTGACTTTGACTATCTCGGCTGAACGAGAATAATTTTTGTGTTAGTTAGGGTCTAATTATGTAATACAAACTTACTGCATAGTACATAGTTTCTAAGGTTGGACAGTAACAAAAAATTTCCATACACTTTTTTTTTATTTCGTCGCTAGCGAGTTAAACCGCCATCATAATTCCTATATTGTCACGGGTACCGACTAATATTAGAGACCAACTGCCTTTCGTGTCATCAAATTCAAATTCAAACACTGCCCCAGATTCGAATCCAAACGCATAAACCATATAAAAGCTTCCCGATGTCTTAATTTAAATCCATTCCGTATCCCTGAATTTTTTACTAAAGAAACCACTTTAAATACTTTTCATTCTCTGCTAAAAACACTCAGTCAACAGTCTATAATAATTCAATAAATAAGAAACTACACACTAATCACACACCCTATACCAAACAACAGTTGCGATCAATGAGTAAACCGTTAGCTCCTTGAGCCCAGCAGAAATCACTACATCAGATAATTATATTTAATATATATTATAAACAAACTTCGGTATCACTACTAAAGACTGCTACCACTGCGCTACGAGCACCTCATGTTGTTGTAAATTGTGTTTTAGGGTTCCTTAGCCGAATGGCAAAGACGGAACACATATAGTTTCGTCAAGTCTCTCTGTCTGTCTGTCTGTCCGTCCGTATGTCACAGCCACGTTATTCTGTAACAATAAGCATCACACTGTTGAAATGTGGTAGGAAGATGTATCCTGTTAACCGCTTTACGATTCTTACCAAAAATAAAAAATAATTATATTTATACTCCCATACATGAAACTAAAACCAAAAAAAAAATCAAAGATACTAATATACTTATCATAAGTATACTCAAATACTTCAACGAAAATTAGTTTTAACGGGATCGAACTAGTACTTTTTGAGATATAGCACATTTTCAACAACCGCAAACATAACTTTGTTCTTCATACAAACACTATGAAAAACAAAGTTATATTGGCTGTCAAAAAATATTGTGGTATTTTAGCTTGGTGGAAGTAAGTGGATCCCTTATTAAGTTCAAGTTGCCACGGAACCCTCAGTGGGCGAGTCCGACTCGCACTTAGCCGATTTTTTTGTTTACGTTTCTAGACCAGAGCCTTTTGTGAATCTCTGGATTGTGACCCTGTGTCCTAACTCCTACGGGATGTGTGAATGATATTTACACATAAAACAGACAGCGTTTTGTCGTCACTTCGGCTGTGAAGCAGATAAAATGTATGAGATTTGACCTACAGATTTTAGTAGGTGTATTTTGTGTTGTCATTTCGTTTTAATAAACAGGCACATGCCACGGCGCACTATTTTATTAAACCCCTAGCGTTGCTTAATAAAAAGCTATTTAAGACATTTTTTTTTAATCCGTCAAGTTGTTCCTGAAATGAAGTGCGTTCAAAGACACAAACTCTTCAGCTTCATCATATTATTAAAATATAAAATTAAATTAATTATTAAATAATAACAACAAGTAACAAGGATTATGATAATGATTTGAAAAAATCAATATAAATACTTGTAAATTCCTTTCAAAAAAACATGTCTGCACAATTTTCTGGCGAAATAATTCTCTTACTGCTGTTCCAATTACATAATGCTTACATAAAAGTTCCTTATTTACTGAAGTATAAAACAATAGATCCGTACTGACTACTGCTGATGTTTACTATGATTGGCTCGATGTTAAAACAGTAGATAAAGTTAGGGATGTCACACACGAACGGCAGTTTGCCGATGACATGCAACGACAGAAGCTGAATATAACACAGGGAGGGCATTTTGCTGACGACAGGGGGGTGTCACTCCGATTTTAAGGTATACGCGAGCAATGCGGTGCTCCGAGCGGAAACAACAGTTAGGCTGCCGCTCATGGACCGCGCCGCACGTACGACTACACATTTCGATGGAAAATAGCTAACTTAAGCAAATACGTCCGACACAAATCGAGATTTCATGTTCATATAACTATATAATTCTTGCCAACACAATGCTTCAAGGTGAAGTCCTATTATAAATGGTGTAATGGCTAAGCACGCTGGGTTTCATGGCGTCGTCGCTTCGAGGTCCCGGGTTCGATTATCGATTCCCGGTTTAATGTAGAAATCATAATTATATTATCTCAGGTCTGGGTGTTGTGTTAGATTTCCATAACACTAGTGCATTGGCAACTTACTTTGGGATCAGAACAATGTTTGTTATTGGTGTCCAATTTTTTTTTTTATATTCTTTATTGCACTGACAAAACTAAAGAACAAATGGCGGACTTAATGCTTAAAGCATTCTCTACCAGTCAACCATTGGGTGAAACAGAAACGATTGAGGCGGCGTAAAATTACACATAAAAGAAACAAATTAAATTTAAACTACTAATATACTTACATAAATAATAATAAATAAACCTACTTAAACATACTTGAATACATACAATTATCCATACATAGGCTAACAGAGATTAATAAAGGGGAAACAGAGAAGGACAAACCTTATGAAGCATCACGTGGTATTGTCACTGAGAAAAAGCTCACGAATAGACTTTTTGAACGAATACCTAGACGATGAAGTCTTGATGATATCAGGGAGGGAGTTCCAGAGTCTTATAGCACTGAGGGTGAAGGAGTTAGAGACATAAGCAGTCTTGTGAAGAGGTGTGTATAGCTGGAGGGCATTGTTAGGACGGAGGGTTCTAGAACTAACTAGTCTCTCATAAATTTGAAATTACATTGAGATAGTCGGGAGAATTCGGGTTATCGAGAATACTGAAAAGAGTACAAAGGACTCGAAGATTTCTGCGCTGACGAATAGTGAGCCAATATTTATTTATTTATTATTCAAATCATTGAATATTTTTATAATTCACAATTTTAATTAAATAATCACTTTCATGGCGCTATTTTTAAAACACTCATATCTTACATACCACCTTCTTAAGCACGAGAGGGGCATCGCGTCATACGGTGTCCGAGGCCAAGACAAATTTTTGCTTGTAGTAGTATTTTCTTACTTAACAATCTCCTACTCTGCCATCAGACCTTATAGAGACAATCATCGTAACAATTCCACAGTTACTATCCAATCTATCATTACTTCGACTGCTGACGATAAAACGCCAGTCTGTAACTGCGCTTAGGAGATCCCTGATGTAATACAATATAGTGCAGTCTTAAATCAGGGCGTTACAGAACTACAGCACTGTTTTTATTTTATTGTAGAAAGGTTATTCACAGATCAGGGGCTTACAGGTAAGTACTTACAGTTTTACGATTTTGTTGGATTTTATTGAACACAGCGAACTTGTTTTGCCCTCGGCCCCGTCCCGCCCCGATCTCGTAATTTAAATTATTTTACTTCGGCCGGTGACGAATCTGACGAAGTTTAAATTGTGAATATCAGTCCACCTGCTCATTTTTCTTTTTTTTCTTTCGTAAGAATCCCCAACACAAAAAAAAGAATTAGCGTTATCGGTCCAGCCGTTCACGCGTGATGACGTAACCAAGGCAAATGTGGATTATTTTTAATATTACGATGCCTATGTAATGGTGATCTGAAACTTATTATTTCATTTTAAAGAGGTTATTAGAATTGTACCCAAAAAGTTTAAATAGCTTTTTGCCTGAAAATTATAATAACGGTCTAAGTATCGTGCCAATACATGCGGTGTTCCGCAAGGCAGTATTTTGGGCCCCTTACTGTTTTTGTTATACATTAATGACCTACCAAATGCAACCCAACATAAATGCCTTATGTTCGCAGATGATACTACAGTGGTAATAAAATGTGATAAGGTAGAGGAATTCACTGTCGTAATTAACCAGTCTTTACAAAATATCATCAATTGGCTACGCTCAAATAACCTTAAAATAAACATTCAAAAGACAAAATGTATTCAGTTTTCTACCTACAAAGCAAATTCAATAGATGTATTACCTAGCTATAACGGAAGGAACGTTGAAATTGTAAACGAAATTACCTTTCTTGGATTTATCTTAGATAAACATTGCGACTGGAAAGCTCACATAAAAACCTGTGTACAAAACTAAACAAGTTTGCTCAGTAATGTGTCTTCTACCGAAACCGCTCTGTCTGCCTATCATGGCTATGTGTCATCAGCCTTAAGTTACGGCATTATTTTGTGGGGCGGCTCAGTTGACCTTAACCAAGCTTTCAAAGCTCAGAAAAAATGTATAAGGGCCATTTGTAGAGCACATTTTCTTGAAAGTTGTAAACCTCTTTTCAAAAAACTCGGAATCTTACCACTACCATGCCTTTACATTAAGCAAATGTATATTTTTGTACGGAAACACTCCTATTATTTTGTCACAAGGGAGAAATACAACAATAAGCCTACTAGACACAAAGATAGGATCATGATACCAGATATAAGACTGGAATTGTACAGACGAAGTTGTCACTGCATGGCTATTAAAATTTATAACAAACTCCATCCGAGTTTTAAAGCACTGCCATTAACATTGTTCATAAGAAAATTAGATGCGTGGCTCCTGACTAAATGCTTTTATACAGTGAGAGAATTTTTAGACGACTAATGTAATTATTTGTGTAACTGCTTGTACTTGTAGCTTTTGTTGTAACTATTGACTTCTAGTGATTGTAATTGACATATAATTTATAACATAATGTAATAAAACATGGAAGCATTTTAATATAATGAAATTATGTACCTTATATTACATTTTTGACTTTATATAATTTATTGTACCAATTTTGATTTGCATGACAAAATTGTCAAACATGAGCAGCTACCTTAAAAATTGTGACATCAATGTAATACCATGTTATACGCAAATAAATGTTTCTGATTTCTGATTTCTGATATTTATGCAATACTTGTTTTAATCATAGTGAGTTTACAGCACCAGAAATTATGGTGATCCAAGATGGAAATGGCATGTAAACATGGACTTTAATTGCTTTTCTAGTATTATTTAAAATTAAGTATTACCCCTGTCCTTTGTGTATGTACATACTAACTACGAAAGGGTATTATAAAGAAGATGATTATTAAATAGATAGTAATGTGTGGATTTGTATGACATTACAAACATTGTAAACCTTTTGTTAAGAGGCAGTGACAATAGTGACCGAGTTTGTTGCGCAGCTTCTCGACATTAGCCCACAATTGTCCCAAAGCTGTGGTAGGGTTTATATTTGGACGTGTAAATTTGTCCTTAATGGGCCTATTTGCATAAATAAATGACTTATGTGAACGCTCTAATTTGAAATTTATTGAAAATTTCTTTAGTTTTAGTAGCAAGGTTTTGAGTTTTTCTTTATATTTTTTTGGCCTCTCTACCTCTATACCTACTATAGAAAAATTTTCTTTTATTAGAACATCATTAAAACATTCAGCTGATCCTCTCAGCTTAAAACAACTTCTTAACGAAGGGTCGGATTCTGTAGTTCCAACTTGAAGTGGATTACAGGCCGATCTTGTAACAAGACTCGACATGCCGCCATGTTGTTTTTTTGTCATCTGCATGAATTTTCGACCTCAATAATCCTGAAAAGAATAGTGAATCGTTCTAGAATGTTGATAATGCGTTTAATTAATATATAAACTTAAGTTTTAATGAACGAAACCAGATATCTGCGAATGTGTTGCATCACGCGAGAACGGCTGGACCGATTTTGCTAAATCTGTTTTTGGTGTGATTTTTATTGCGAAAGTTTTTATGAAAGAAAAAAGAATGAAATTAGGCAGCTACACGGATTATAATGACTTTTAGTTTTTGAGATTTGTCACCGTCTGGAGTAATATAATAATTATTGCAATAACGGGGTCGGGGCGGGATGGGGCCGGGGGCGAAACAAAGATCGCTGGGTCCGCAAGTAGAAATTATGTATGGTAAGTGTTAGAGTTATGGTTGAAATATAATGGTGGAAAACGGCCTTAGGTATATTTATGTATCACGTAAAGTGCACATTTCGTTTTTGATAAATTCAGTCCTATTTCATCACAGCACTTACTTTTTTACTCGTTTAACTTAAGTTTCTCTAAAGTTATTTGTGAGAACAGTTTGTCGCGGTGTCAGTGTCCCTTTAAATAAATAGCTTTACTGGGTACAGCTTAAAAATTTAGCGCTTTTCTTGTTGCAAGCTTTCGCGTTGAGCTTTAAATCTGGTTGGCGAGTTTTTGTTAAATTATGGCCTTTTTACCCGACTACGGCAAAGCCAAAAGGAAGGGTTATGATTTTAGCAGTCTATGAATAAATAAATAATTCTTTTATTTTTCTCGAACACATAAGGCAAATAGTAAGTTCATAATTGTCCTGCCTTCGACTCTGAGATTTAATTGACCATGTAGATGTTCGGAGTAAAATCAAATTGACCATGTAGTATGCCCTGCTACGCGTCTATTCACTCGCACACAGGTTTAGCGCAAGAAAGAGAAAGTAGAAAACCTCACTCCCTCCCACGCCTCACAGCACTGCCAGCCGCCTGTCGCTCATTCGTGTCCGTGCGCGCGCGCCGTTACAACGCACGCAGTAACCACAGTATATAACCGTTAAGTTTTTATTTCGTGCTAAACGAAACTTACCTTATAGTGATACGTATTTATTCATAAAGTGAATGTGAAGTAAAACGCACTACCCAGCGTGGCTGCACCATGCATGCTTTACGCTTCGCGGCCGAGCTAGCACGCGATGCTAGCCAGTCCGCATTTTCCGCTCCGAATCAATACGCGATATTGATCTGTAGCAAATACCGGCCGAGCTGACACGCGATGTCAGCCAGTCCTAATTATCTAGATCATTTTTGATCTCAGCTGAGACTTTTGGTATGCGTTGCTTCCAATATCCTACCCTCATTTTCATTGCGAAAAAAGAGGAACAAGTTGGGTGAATTTACAGTCAATTGGGCTTTAATGCTAATAATAAATTACAGCCAAAGACATTCATACATAATTCCACATACTAAGCAGCGCTGACGATGCGCCATCATGGCCTCTAAGTATGAAGCAGCGGCTCTCGCCCGCACTCATCCGGCCCAACAGGCGCCTGCGCCTGTATGTTCTACCTGTGCGAACGCGACGGCCCCTGATGCGCCGCGAATTACTTCGTAACGGTGACCTACCGTCACAATTCCAGCGTTTTTTCAACGTTTCGCACTTGGAATCAGAATCCGACCAAAAAAGGTATGTGTTTTTATGAAAGCTTTATTATATCACCTTAAAGCCGTACGTACATATGTACTTATTACGGGCTACCGTATTCCACTCGTGGCGAAACCACGACCGAACACTTGTCTCAGCCAATCTTTTGATAATTATTAAAATGGAGCATAATGTAAGCCATCACACTAACAAACAAAAATAGCAATAAAATAATACAAAGCACCTTTTCGTAAGTACCGAAAAATAGTGGCTGCAGATTTATTTCAAATCGAATAAATTATTATTTATTTTGTACATTTTTGCTCGGAAAAGTCAAATAGAGATTTCAAAACACTTTTACTGCCTAGACCTTAATCATAAATACACGTATTCTGCAACCTGCAGTACACGCTTCAATTTTTTTCCCAAAGCTCTAAAATCGGTAGCATGGCATCCCTCCATAGCTCATGTAGTTATGTATGTTATAGCTATATCCGCCATTGATTACAACTCTTTTGTACTTATTTCTTGCCAATGGCTATAAAATTGTCTAATTAGACAATGCTATGGTAAACACAACATTGCTTAATAATACTACTTAAAATATCGATTTTTTATAGATTTTTTAAAAAGATAACAATTTACTTTTTTAGAAAGCAAATTTCTACATACATTTCTGATTTCTGCTTTTACCTATTTAGCTTGTGGTTGGCTCTTTGATTATAAATAGCAAGCAAGCAAGCTGTAAGCTTGCCCAGTACGTACCAAAATATCGTTGGGTCCATATAAAAACCGGTCCGTTTAAAAACCCCATTTTTTGCTTTCAATTTTAACAGCTATGATAAAAATGAGAATGAGCTTTGCTCAATACCTGGCATATGTATAATTCTGAATGGTAGAAAATTTGACATATTAAGTTTTGAAATCCAACTAAGATTTAATCAATTTCTCAGTAAATAAATCGGTAAAGCTAAGATTTTATTTACCGACGCAATAACAACTAGCTCGAAACCGTGATTGTTTTGAAATGTATCTTATCAAATTCCGTAATCAATATAGTACTACCGTCATATTAGATTTATTAAGGTGTCCGCGGTATTCCATTGTTTTGGAGTTTAATTTTTAGAAAAATATGCTGTGACAGTGATACGCTTTTTTATGAATACATTCATATAATCGTCGCAAAGTTCGGTACTTAATCTCGAGTCGAGAAAACTGTGTCCTTTATCTTTGGAAAAGTCAGCCACCGACCAGCAAAGATTGTGGAAACCTTTGGTCACCTTAAATTAATTAACTTTTGTTTCTATGAGCTTGTTTTTTAACTTATGCTACCACGATCACCACCGAAGAATAATTCAAATAAAATGTCATATTGTATGAAGTATCCGCAGATAGCACTAACCAGAACTAATCAACACATTGTTAAATATACCGTAAGAATAGGTAGCTACAAAATTGAAACAAGTCCATTTTACGAAAATAATGCCTTTTTTGTTTTTTATGGATATGCAATAACAAAGCATATGAATTGGTACAATTTAATTTTCTCAAGTATAATATTATTTTATTTAATATTCTTCGGTTATTTTTATTTGCCATGTGCCACATGTCACACGTAAAACGTAGGGACGTTTAAGGTGTGATAAATACAAGACATGTTCATTATTACACAAATACTACTATCGATTTTTTTTTAACAAAAGGCAATTATTATATATTAAAATAAAATAAAAAACTGGCGTATCCTAAATGCAATGCTGCATTAGACCCAAATTGCAGTACAATTATCTAATTCGAGTTATTGGAAATATGAACCATGTTAATTTTCCTACTATTTATTCTGTGATTTAAGAATAAACTACATCAAGTAATTATATTCTCTAATCATCAGTTTTTTCCACCCAATTACATTCATCCACTCCACAACAATCTTCCCCAGAAAGCCACTAAGTTACTAAGGAACGATTCTTTGGAAACGTTGCTCCAATTAGTAATAAAATAGATTCTTATAATATGAACTTTATCGTTTGATGTTTAAAGAATTCGATAAACTGTGTTTAATAAATTTTCAAAGGACATTTCATCTTAATATTTACCAGTTACTAAGGTATGGTGGAACAATTGTAGAATTAAAATTAATAACAAAACAGGTCTAGTGGCAATAGTCCGGCCCGCCTCCTAGTTGAAAAAAAAAAAACATTTTCAAAATGTTTTTTTAAAGGACTTTCCCTTCACTCTTACGCCAGAGGACGTCATGTGATACGACAATTCATTAAAATTTGAGTCAATTAATTATTGTAAACCAAATAATTCTTGTTTTTTATGAACCATATATAAGAATGTTTTTAAATATGTATGAAACCAGTCTACCTTGGGATCTCGATATGACAAAGGTATATGATATCAGTTTATTTTTAGATTTTTTGTTCAAATAGGTACCCTAATTCTGAATCATAATCAGTTTTTTTTTTGACACTGCTCATAATATTGAAACAAGTCAATATTTGTCAAACTTAAATATATATATAAATAATTAAATAAATAAAAAACTCATAGTAACTAACTCGAAAGATAGTATTGATATCTATACTAATATTATAAAGCTGAAGAGTTTGTTTGTTTGTTTGTTTGTTTGTTTTTTTGTTTGTTTGAACGCGCTAATCTCAGAAACCACTGGCCCGATTTGAAAAATTATTTTTATGTTGGATAGTCCATTTATCGAAGAAGGCTTTAAGCTATATAACATAAAGAAACGACTCACAAGACCACAGCAGCAATGAAAAATGTTGCGAAAACGGGAGAAAGATATTCCTTTTGAGAGCTTCCGCTGCGTACGCTGTGGAAACCGCTAAAGTTGCACAAAAATCATATATGACAAGATTGTTCAGCATTAAGAGTTCTATAATAAAGTCCGCGACAGCATAAGTCTATCTTTTATGGTTGACTTACTACAACCTTATTTATGTTAATAAATTTGCAAAAAAATAATGCATCATTTTTAGAGGTGTATTGTATACACAGGTATTTATTCTTATAAAAATAAATACATTCATCATCACGAGCATTTCATTTAGAACAAAGTTGCCCTGTATATCATTTGATTCCAATAAATATCTTAGGAGCTATCACAGTTTTAACATAACTCCGCACCAAAATAATGTTCGCAGCTTAAGTACAACGTGCGTTTGCGCTAATCTATACTAATAAATTTTATAAAGCGGAAGAGTTTGTTTGTTTGTTTGTTTGTTTGAACGCGCTAATCTCAAAAACTACTGGCCCGATTTGAAAAAGTATTTTTACGTTGGATAGTCCATTTATCGAGGAAGGCTTTAGGCTATTAACATAAAGACACGACTCATAAGACCACAGCAGAAATGAAAAATGTTGCGAAAACGGGAGAAAGATATTCATTTTGAGAGTTTCCGCTGCGTACGCTGCGAAAACCGCTTAAGTTACACAAAAATCATGTATGACAGGATTGTTCAGCATTAAGTGTTCTATAATAAAGTCCGCGACAGCATATGTCTATCTTTTATGGTTGACTTACTAAAACCTTTTTTATGTCAATAAATTTGTAAAAAAATAATGCATTATTTTTAGAGGTGTATTATACACACAGGTATTTATTCTTATCAAAATAAATACATTCATCATCACGAGCATTTCATTTAGAACCAAGTTGCCCTTTATATCATTTGATTTCAATAAATATCTTAGGAGCTATCACAGTTTTAACATAACTCCGCACCAAAATAATGTTCAAAGCTTAAGTACAACGTGCGCTTGCGCTAATCTAATATATATATTTCGTGTGTATGTGACTGAACTCCTCCTAAACGACTGGACCAATTTTGATGAAATTTTTTGTGTGTGTTCAAGGGGATCTGGGAATGGTTTAGATTCACATTTTTTTTTAAATTTTCAAATTAAAGACGTGTAGACAGGACAATGTCTGTCGGGTCCGCTAGTATATTATAAAGCTGAAGAGTTTGTTTGTTTGAACGCGTTTATCTCAGGATCTGCTGGACCGATTTGAAAAAATATTTCTGTGTTGGATAGCTTATTTATCGAGAAAGGCTTTGGAATATAAAACATGACGCTGCGACGGGAGGGGAGGGAGCAAACTCAAAACGCGCGGACGAAGTCGCGGGGGACTGCTAGTTTACTATAATCCTTAAAAGTTATCCAGGCAATAAAATTAAGAGTAAATTTACAACGAGAAATCTCACCATGTGCCGACTATCGAATACTCGGCGAACATTCCTGGTCGATTAGTCGAATATTAGATAAACGTATTTGGCCGGGGCCGGGTAGTACCAAAACTTCTGTCGGAGAAATTGTTTGCGGTCGTTCGCCCTTATAAAGTCACAAAGCTCTCAGAAGCCGATTTTTAATCTTCTTCATTTCTGAAGAAGATTGTATATTGTATATTGATTGATATAGTTACTTTTCAGTTACCAAAATACTTATTGAATTTTTAATTATACATAAATAAATAAAAAATCATAACTTACCTACTTACCCATGCCTTAAAATTTCTGATAACGATAATACTTCAAAGCCATTGAATTTTCGTATTATTTTGGTAACTCAGCAAATAATCATATAGCATTGATAAACACCTGTGAATATTTCATGATCTTAAGAGAATTTCATTCCTTAAAATAAATAAATTAATCAATTGCTTTTATATCAATCATCTAACACTTTTTATAACCAAATGTTTTCTCAGGTATTCGAAATTTAAATGTATAAAATATTATTTATATGTTTGATATTCGGACGTATATCTTTAAAACAGTCACATTAATACCTAAATATCCCATACTAAAAAGCAATAGAATATCATGTATGTATTTCAAATCTATAATTATAAAATATGTTAAAAAATTGCAAGACAAGATAACGATTGGTCAGACTTACCTTCCAGCCCGTTAACTTACCAAAGATAATGCGCTTACTAAAAAGTGTTTTCTGTATGTAGCTTTCCTCGTAATAAAATTATCATTTGTTTTACGTGCCAAATTCAGTGTGTAAAACTATAAAATTCGCAAACCGTCTCAGCTCAACAATACGTATTCCGTAATGTTTGTTATTTATATAACACGCCACAATAAAAATAAGAAATAAAACTTTTTCAGTTTCAGATTACTAAAATAAATAAATTATATATTTTTAGTTAATCATTAAAAAAAAAATAAAAAAAAAACTCACAAATATCTTCTTTCTTCCTAGTAAAAATATATGTTTATAGTAGAAAGTTATAACTTATCATACATCCATTCTTTTTTAGTAATAGTAGTACATCTAAATGTCAAAGATGGTGACGTGAACAATAAATTGTTATTTAATATGATCGTTCTAATGATCAAACACTAACAGAGATGTCAACTTATTCTGTTGTAACAACATTGATTTTACTCCGAACATCTACATGGTCAATTTGATTTTACTCCGAACATCTACATGGTCAATTAAATCTCAGAGTCGAAGGCAGGACAATTGGATGATCAAACGAACTTACCTTAAGTGAAGTTCGATCCAAATTGTCCTGACTTCGACGAAGAGATTTAAGGTCCCACCCTTCCCAATTCCCGTGTACGTTTTTTATGCAAAAATAATCGTCACCCATACCATAGGTATAATCAATGTTGTACATCTCATACATCAGTCTCCTTGCTCTGAAATGAATGAGCGACAGGCGGCTGGCAGTGCTGTGAGGCGTGGGAGGGAGTGAGGTTTTCTACTTTCTCTTTCTTGCGCTAAACCTGTGTGCGAGTGAATAGACGCGTAGCAGGGCATACTACATGGTCAATTTGATTTTACTCCGAACATCTACATGGTCAATTAAATCTCTTCGTCGAAGTCAGGACAATTTGGATCGAACTTCACTTAAGGTAAGTTCGTTTGATCATCCAATTAGTAATTGTTAAACAATGTTTAACGACTAAAAGATATTACAGAATGAATGATTATATGAACGATAACAATGTATGGTCTAGCTTGTAAGGACATTTAAATTTAAATATTTTTAAAAGAGGCATTGACAATAGTGACTGAGTTTGATGCGGAGCTTCTTCTCAGCACTAGCCGACAATTGTCCCGAAACAGTGGTAGAGCCAATGTTGGGATGTGTATAAGTGTGTTCCAGCCGTAGCCTAACTGCTGTAGTCTCTCTGTCCGTCCGTCCGTATGTCACAGCCATCAGTTTATTCAATTTTTTGTCATACCTATGCATATCTTTTAAAATGGCATCGAGGTTTCTAAACCTGTTTTCTCTAAAAGCCGAACGTTTTTTAGATATACGCTTCCAATATGATAAAATGAGTGAGTGCAGAAAAACATGATGTACATGTTTACAAGTACTTTCAACTAAAATTAATTTTAAGAGATCGAACCAGTAGTTTTTGATATATAGCACATTTTTAACAACTGCAAACATAAATTAGTTCTTCATACGAGTCATCATCATCATCATTATCAGCCAAAGGACGTCCACTGCTGAACATAGGCCTCCCCCACGGCTTTCCACAGCGACCGATCACTAGCGGTCTGCATCCAGTTTGATCCTGCGATATTTTTAAAGTCGTCTGTCCATCTTGTTGGTGGACGTCCTACGCTGCGTCATTGGTCGAAGGGTCTCCAATCTAGAACTTTCCTGCCCCAACGGCCATCAGTTCTTCGCGCTATGTGCCCTGCCCACTGCCACTTAAGCTTACTGATTCTCAAGGCTATGCCCGTTACCTTGGTTCTTCTACGTATCTCTTCGTTTCCGATTCGATCTCGTAGATAAACACCCAGCATAGCCCGCTCCATCGCTCGTTGTGTAATTTTGAGCTTCTTTATGAGGCCCATAGTTAGAGACCATGTTTCGGATCCGTATGTCATCACTGGTAACACACACTGGTTAAAGTCTTTCGTCTTCAGACACTGAGGTAGATGAGATGAGAAACAAGTACTTCATACGAGTACAAGCACTATTTAACTTAAAGTTATATTTACGGTTAACAAAATATTGTGTTATCCCTAGTGCAGTTTAAGTTGGCACGGAACCCTTAGTGCGCGAGTCCGACTCGCACTTAGCCGGTTTTTTCTAACTGTTTTTTACACTCACAGTGTTATTATTAAAATGTTATAAAAAAAATAAGAAACCAATAATTACGCACGGTGTTGGGTGGGATTCTCACCTGTATATTTCTGGCCAACCATGCCAACTCTCTTTCCAATTGAACTACCGTGCTGTCGGTCCGACCGCGCGAAATTTGTGATCCCTTATGGATACGTAATTTCACGTGACGTCAGCGCCACCTACCCGTGTGTTTTGCAACCGTGGGTCAAGTAGTTATTCATTACAGAATAAATTCAATTTGGAAATTAGTAACGCGTTATTCAATAGTTTGGAAAGAGCGTTGGTTGGTTAGCTAGATGGGTTAGCCAGATAGTTGCAGGTTTGAGTCCCGCCCGTGCGCAATTTTTGATTTCTTATTTCCTCTTTTATTTTTTTCTTACTATATACATATTTTTTAATTTTATTATAACCTGCAACAAAATCTAAATTATATATATATTGTTTCAATTTGGTATACCATTGATTATTAGGTACCTAAGAAATACTACACACGAGTCCATTTTTTTAAACACGTTAATAACTTGCAATAAAGAAAGTTAAAAAGGTTTACATTTTTTAATTTAGTTTAAGCCCAATCATCACATTATGGCACCCAACTTTATCAAATCCAACAGTATTTTTTGTGAAACCGAATCTAATATTTCTTACAATTGCCAGAAATACACTGACCGTAGGAAATATGCAAGTTAAATTCTCTTCGTTTCAGAATCTAATTATGTCAAATTTCATTATTTTGAGAAGAGTCCGCTGCATCGCCACAGATCCGCAGTAGTATTACCTAACACTTAATGGCTGTCGCATTGCAATTTGTAATTAATTATGCTGTTTAATATGCTGTTTAAACAGCCAAACAGTTTAAAACTCTAACCCTCATATTACAAAAATATAGTTGTAGATTTAATCCGAGCAATAAAGTTACGTAGATCAAAAGCCCCCGGCGGTCGCATAAACAAAAGCATAACAAAAGATTGTTGATTAACACATCCGTGAGGAATGAAATAACCCTAACAATTCAAATGATAGAAAAATATACTTACGTCCATTATTAAATGCCGTTATTGTGTCAATATTTTCAATTTGGTCTGTTAACAGAGTTCCAGAGGTTTTTGATTATGGAGATAAAATTTGACTAGCACTAAGCAGCCCTAATAACACACACACACACACACACACACACACACACACACACACACACACACACACACACACACACACACAAAATTATAATGAGCCAAGCAAAATTAATGCCATTTTTTTGCTCTTTCAAACAATAAATGAACTGTGTGTATTTTTTCCAGCTGTTATTTTTCTGTTTCTCAATATTCTTGTAATAATTGTACAGTTAGCGCCAGCCGCATAGCGCATGGAGCGTCCGCCATTTTACTTCCAGGCACTTGAAACGCATTGACACAAATAATATGTATTACGTGGTTATTGTAAAAAAAACCGGCCAAGTGCGAGTCGGACTCGCGCACTAAGGGTTCCTTGCCAACTTTAACTGAATAAGGGAATCCACTTACTTCTACTTAGTAAAATACCACAATATTTTGTTGACTGCAAATATAACTTTGTTTTTCATAGAGTTTGTATGAAGTACAATGTTATGTTTGCGGTTGTTGAAAATGTGCTATATCTCAAAAACTTCTTGTTCGATTCCGTCCGAATCAATTTTCGTTGAAAGTATTTGTTAAGATCTACATTCCATATTTTTTCAAAATTTACACTTGCTTGGTTTAGAAGTTACATGGGGGTACGCCCATTTTACCACTTTGGAAGCGTCTAGCTATGAAACGTTAGACATTAAAAGAAAATGGTTAGCAGGAGACATCTTCCTACCAAATTTTAATT
Source organism: Pyrausta purpuralis (assembly GCA_963924145.1). Taxonomy (NCBI): domain Eukaryota; kingdom Metazoa; phylum Arthropoda; class Insecta; order Lepidoptera; family Crambidae; genus Pyrausta; species Pyrausta purpuralis. The sequence goes on from OZ001665.1 coordinate 10,975,205, forward strand.
CTTTAATGCTTATAGTTACAGAATAAAATGGCTGTGACATACGGACGGACAGACAGACAGACAGACAGACAGACAGACAGACAGACAGACAGACTTGACGAAACTATAAGGGTTCCGTTTTTTGCCATTCGTCTACGGAACCCTAATGAGCATGCATGTCACGTCCCTCCCGCTTCTCTTGCTCACCGGTCAATATGGTTCACTTTTTCACACTTTTCTTTTAGCGCGGTGACAGTGACAGGTTCATAGGAGACAATGGCGATTGCTTTCTGATTACGAAATACCTCACCCTACTAAAATAAAAGAGTCCATTTCTAAGTCGTTTTATTCGTTTTCGCCGCTTGTTATTTTTGAGTATTTCGTCTGTGAACTGTTATATTTTTTTCATTAGATTTATTGCGACCGACATTTTTGACGAAGTTGTGTTTTGAAAAATATTGCAGCGACTGTTTTCAATATAATGCGATTATTGCAGCACTTGACTTGTTTATTACATTTTTCCAGAGAGTTATTCAAAAGTAAAATATAAGCCAAGAGTCAGTAGGCATGGTAGTCAATAACAGATGAAATTTCATATGAAATAAAAATCATTATTCACTCCTGCTACTTTTTTATATAGTCTGCTAGAACTACTAGTACTCTGTGAAATCATAGATTATACGCATCTATACTAATATTATAAAGCTGAAGAGTTTGTTTGTTTGTTTGTTTGAACGCACTTATCTCAAAAACTACTGGCCCGATTTGAAAAAATATTTTTACGTTGGATAGTCCATTTATTGAGAAAGGCTTTAGGCTATATAAAATAAAGATACGACTCATAAGACCACAGCAGCAATGAAAAATGTTGCGAAAACGGGAGAAAGATATTCCTTTTGAGTGCTACCGCTGCGTACGCTGCGAAAACCGCTTAAGTTACACAAAAATCATGTATAACAGGATTGTTCAGCATTAAGAGTTCTATAATAAAGTCTGCGACAGCATATGTCTATCTTTTATGGTTGACTTATTACAACCTATTTTATGTAAATAAATTTGTAAAAAAATAATGCATTATTTTTAGAGGTGTATTATACACACAGGTATTTATTCTTATCAAAATAAATACATTCATCATCACGAACATTTCATTTAGAACAAAGTTGCCCTTAATATCATTTAAATTCAATAAATATCTTAGGAGCTATCACAGTTTTAACATAAATCCGTACCAAAATAATGTTCGCAGCTAAAGTACGACGTGCGCTTGCGCTAATAATATTATAAAGCTGAAGAGTTTGAACGCGCTTCTCTCAGGAACTGCTGGACCGATTTGAAAAAATATTTCTGTTTTGGATAGCTTATTTATCGAGAAAGGCTTTAGGGTATAAAACATCACGCTGCGACGGGAGGGGAGGGGGCAAACTCAAAACGCGCGGACGAAGTCGCGGGGGACCGCTAGTTTTATTATATTGACGATTTTGACTACTGAAATGTAGCGGGCGAAGTTCTTGAGCGCGAGCGAGCAAGATGAAATGATGCTCTTTGCAGTCATAGTATATGACTTACGACGTCCAGCAATTTAAATGTGAACCTTATCTCATATGCTTAATGTTGAGATCATCTTGTGATTTCAGTCATCTGAAAATCACTGTCAATGAATTTTCACATGTGTTTTCATATGTAACAAAATATCATTCCATGAAACGATAATGAATAAAAAGTAGCAATCATTTTCACGCCTAATTATCAGTAAATATTTAGTTATCCCTGCTTGAAATTTGTCTAACTTGTATATAAGGCAAGTTTCATATAGTATGTGACACTCATTCCACGGGAGAGTATAGTCGTTTTACTGCAAAATCTCGTCCCTCACAAATTAATCTTTTCCATACCAAAAAGCGTCTGAATAGACCAACTAAAACCTCTTAGCCCGATTTAAAGCGACCCATACAAGGAAAGTGGCGAGCAAATTACACACGTAAAGCTGCCCACACACTGTTCTTGTAGAACCACACAGTATAAGTTGATTCGGTATCGTAGATCTATCGCATAGATTGCACTTTAACATTGACATTCCAAAATGTGTCATTTAGTATTTTGACTACTTTTACCCGACTGCGGCAAAGCTCAGAAAAAGTCATTGGACCTATACCCCGATTTTTCATTAGATAGATTAAAATGAATTTCGTCGAGATCAATTTTAAATCAAACTATGTTTTCACTTCACTGAAACATACTTGAATACATACAATTATCCATACATAGGCTAACAGAGATTTTAATATAAATAGGGAAAACAGAGAACGACAAACCTTATCAACCATCACGTGGTATTCTCACTAAGAAAAAGCTATACATCTGGTGATATACTGCTAGAAAACTTTAGTGAAGCATTATTTACTGTAATATGTACAAAAGTGTGAAGTAAGTAATAAATAGAATACCTACACGACTATTAATTTATATATTGCTATCAAGCCTGCGCGAATGAAGTTGTAAAGTACGAAAAATCGTAAACTCCTTAGTTTTTATTTGTTAACGCCACAACAATTTAACGTATTTTTTTTCTTCAAATGAAAATACTTCCAATTTTTTTGGATGCTTTACATCCAGGGCTGTCCAAATATACCCTTAGTATGCTAGCCAAATTTTTTTCTAGATTTTTCCCCCCAAATTTGGAGAATTTCCAAACAAATATTTATTCGTCCACTTTGTATGGTGCTATGTTTTTATTATAATAAAATTATAGGCTAGCTAAAACTAAGACTTATTAAAAATTTCAATAAGTGGAAAAAGGGCCTCGAAACTACAAAAAATTGACTATCATAAATGTGGTGTATTTGGATAGCTCTGAATGTAAAGAATCCAAAAAATATATATTGGATTTCGCTGTTTCGGTCACGCTGAAACAATTTCTTTACTTTCTGCAATTCCCTGCACTATGTCCCAAATTAAAACGTAAAGCTGACCGCAGACTAGCCACGTCGCTACGTCGAGTAATAGCAAAATTTGAAATTCAAATCGCGTCTGACGTAAATATTGTATGGAGCGGCTTCAAATGCTGAGCCGCGTCCGATTAAAGTAGCAGTTAAATCATTAAGCTTGTTGTGTATCCCGCCTTGGTTTTAAATTTTGAAGTTTTTTTAGGGTCTTATTACATTGATACGGAGTATAACGAGGCGAATACTTGTATACTTTTAGAAAAAATAACAATGAGAGCATCAACTGTTCTGAATACAGACGTAAGACGCTTTTGATTTCCACAATGATAACCTTTTTAATGGGAACGAAGAAAACACTTTTACTTTACTAAAGACCTGTTTCACAATGTCTGTATAAGTTCCCATTTCCGTTATTTGTCCACTACCACTTCTACTTTGTTCAAAATGACGTTCCATATTTTGAGTTATTCTTAATCAGCGGACCCATCGGATTTGGTTTCGCCCCCGGCCCCGTCCCGCCTCGACCCCGTAATGTTAATTATTATTATCATACTCCGGATAGTGACGAATCTGACAAAGAAAAAATCATGATAGTCCGTCCATCGTCTGCTCAGCTTTTTAATTCTTTTCTTCCATAAAAACCTTCTCCTGATATTAACAAACACAACAAAAAATAATTAGCGAAATCGATCGATTTTAAAAAAAAAAAACTCCGGGAGCACTCCGGGAGTGCCGGCAGAAGTGAAAACTTGAATATCAACGTTGTGCATTTTTCATTTTTTGGAATAGTTAGGGAATAATTTTAAATGAATTGCTCTTATTATCAATATAAAAGTACTATCATTTTTGTGATAGAATACAATAATAATAATAATAACAATAATAATAATAATAATAACAATAATAATATATTTTTATAGAATACAATATTTATTTATTGCGCTATCGTACACAAACATTACAATTTATATTATATTAAATTACATTAAAAAGTTTATCTCTCAGAAAAATCAACTTACATCCATAATTTCGCCAACCGTCTTACGGTTTTTCGATCAGCCCACGTGTCCTGACGCGAGTTTCACATTTTTCCCCCATCCCACAAAAGTGCTCAACGCCGCTAAAGAAGTTTTCACTTCAATAAAGATTATTTATGTTAGTACTGAGGATGTGTCGATGGTGAAACAGGCCCTTATAACCCGGCTGCTAAAAAATGATATTAATAAGATTCAATTCTGACAAAAATATATAAGCAAAAACAATGCGAAATTAATCTTTTGGCCGACGGTGACTGCGGTGAATGCGGTTGCCAGATCTAGTGTAGCTGAATCTCCCCAATTTGACAGGGTTTTTTTCTAAATATTCCTAATGTTTTTTTTAGTACATATTCTGTATAAACTTTTAAAATATATTTTTTTACAATGGGTAAAAATATCAGTTTAATTTAATTGGATTACATCATTAAATACGAAACCACAACATCTCAGCGATCATCATAAAATAAATGGACTAATCGTTTTAATAGAACCAGTAAGCTCAGTAACTAAATCTGACCATCTGAGAATTCGAAGTAGAGCCCCTGTTAACAATTCCTTGATTTCGCAGCTGAGTTATTCCTGCCCTTTAGAGGCAGTGCAGCACTCAAAGTGGGTTTCACTTAAGCATCATATTATGTTACCTAATACCTACCCATATTATTTAGACTTTTTTATTTAGAACACATTTATAAAATCTATACTATTAATATAAATACGCGTAAGCTATTATGGTTGGATTCGACCAAACATAGGCTTAAATTCGCGTTAGTTACGGAGGATAATGTTCTTCCTCGATTTTATACTTAAATAACTCAAAGTCGTTTTACGATCTATCATACTAAATAGTATAGTATAAATAAATAAATTATCATATGAGGAAATAAGAGATTGTGTAATGCATGATGTTCCACTTAATGCTATTAGATACAAAAATACAACCATAAAAATGCGTATTTTGATATAATAACCCCTCACTTAAAAATTACAGCTTTACATCGGGACTACAACGCTTTCTTGCTTGAAATGTAGCATTAAATGACGCCTCGTTAAATCCTTTGTACGGCATTTAGTGCTAATAATATGCATGCCCGCATCGTTTAAAAGTTACAAGAGCTGGAGTTAGCATTTTAAAAGGGTTTATAGATAATTTCGGGTAAAAATTTGAAAACTCTTTCATTAGTTTTACTACTTATGAATTATTTGGTTTTGGGTAATTGTAGTAGTAGACATCAAAAGCACACATTGTTTCGATTCCAAAGTAAATAGCTCTAAGCAGTTGTGTTATAAATCAGAAACAACGGCGGTACTACAACACCCATTCCTGAGACAATACAGAAAAGTATGATTTATACATTGACCCGACCGGGAAACGAACCCAGGACATGAACGTCTGATCGGTAGGAAAAGTTCGAAGACTTAATACTTATTGACTTCCCTCTAGTGAGAGATGTAACAATGGGCATAAGTAATTTTGAAACTGATCCTAATTTCACCTTTATGTTACCAAAACATGCTTCAAGAACTTTCTGATCCCACCTACTTTGTATTCAAACGCTGAAATTAAGTCAAACTCCGAGTTTGAGATGTCAGACGCAAAACAAGTTTGTTACTCAAATAATTACAAACGCTGTTTGTTGTCAAGGTGGGGTTATCTGCTTACATAATAGTCACTAAATGGGTTATTTTGATTTCCTACAACTAACTTAGGTTGTTGTTTTGAAGTTATGGGTTAGCTAAATATTTTTTGTCATACATGGTTTGATAAGGTGTGCTACATAGTTTCGAATGCGGCTGTTGCACTGCCTCATAAGTTCGAAAGCTTATGGACACGAATGATCGGTACATCATACACACTTATCTAATCATACTAATAATTGTTGATTGACTCCGAATATGTTGTTTTTTTAATGACTAGATAAATATTTTTTTACACACATGACTTATAAAGTAATGAATCGAAGTCATATAAGCATTCGAGTCGCATGAGACAGTGACAAAGTTTTCCAAATCCGCATCTTTCGCGACTACATCATTTATGTCCATAAGCTTTCGAACCTGTGAGGCGTGAAAAAAAATGCAACAGTGTGTCTTGGGGCGTGTGTGTATAGAAGACGAAGAAATGAAAACGAGGACTGTATTTGATTATAAAAGGATTTACTCCATAGGATAGTACAAAAGATCGGTATCATGAAATGTTGGATGGAACGCGAGTGTCGTGCGCGCCGCTCGGTTGCGAAGTGATCGGGGGGGGGGGGCCTTATGTGCCCCTCTCGCTGCTCGCCGTGCCGCTCGCCGCCTCGCCGGATGCCCCCGCGTCCCGCGCGTGGACATCCTCCCGCCCCTTGACCTCTTCAAAGGGAAGAGGACAAATGTTGTTGAACCCTCTTGTGAAAGTCCCTCTCTTTTTGTCTTCACTTCCGCCACCCTCGTAACGCCGTCCGGTCCAGGGTAGATGCGCACCACACGACCCAATGCCCAAACTAGCGGTGGTAGCGCCTTGTGGCGAAACGCCAATGTGCCATGGTTGTAACTTTTGTAAGTTTATGGTACGGCAGCGCGTCGATGGTGCTGCCACCTAGGGGTCTGGCTATGAGACGGCTGCAGGGGGTTGGGCCTGGCATTCAGTCATATTGGCGCGAACTACAAGATTTGTAATTGGATATAATACTTAGAAATACGCCTTGTAACCATTCAAAGTGCAATATAAATTCCTAGTTATAATCTGAAGCCTGTTTCCTTTCCGTATATCACCCAAGAGATAATTGACTCAGTGTTAATTCATCGCAAACAAGATGGACCGGGACACTGGTCCATACTGGTGACCATCGACGTGATTTGAAACCTGCACCAATTTTTTAAGAAAACGCGAAGAAAACGTCCTAATGGGTATTTGAAACAACGATGGCTCCGTGTGTATACTGTGTGGTGTGATTAAAACTAGTGCGTTTCTGTAAAGACTACATTTTACGGCCGTGCAAGTTTCATCCTCCAGTTCCTGGACAGCGATTCATCGAAATATTCATGCATGACTGCATATTGCTAAGGTGATTTGGAAGAAAAAATCAGCATTCTACCAACATCAATCGCAAGTACATTTATGGTGTAATATCATTTTCTCAAGTTTTCCCGCCAATTTTATTTGTTTACATCTACTTTTCGCGCGAAATCGGGACGTTCCGATTTACGTGAAAACAAACCAGAGCAATACCATAAAGTTTTTTTTTTCTTTTCTTAGCAAAGACATGAAGTGTTAAATGTTCTTTTGTTTTATCAACTGCTTACACATTGTTTTATGGTTTTTTTATGTGTCTGTTTGTTGTAATTTGTAATTATATTACAGTATTGTTTTAAAATTGAAATAATCAAAGTCAGAAAGTACATGTTTAATGAGCATAAAAGTTTAAATCTTTTAAACGTTAAATTTTAAGTTTAAATCGGTATAGTTCCTTAATAATGGCGGAACTAAGGGAATTACAAGATAGGCTCGAACAAGTACTAATTCAAAACAATGCACTTATGCAGCAAAATGCTGACTTACAAAATAGACTCGCTTTGCCACTTAGCACAGTTTTAGGTACCGAAAAGTCAGAATCAATAACGGACTCTGCTCCTAAAGCGTTTTTAGTTAGTCCGAAACTTGCTCCCTTTTGGATAGACCGCCCAGCTGCGTGGTTTGCGCATATAGAGGCACAATTTGCTCTTGCTCAAATATCAGCTGACGAAACCAAATATAATTATGTAGTTGCCCAGATTGACTCCAGGTTAGCAAAGGAGGTTGAGGACCTTGTAGTAAGCCCCCCTCCCAAAGGGCAACGTTACGATTGGATCAAAGGGGAAATGACACGCAGATTTTCGGTATCCGAGGCACAGCGAGTAAGGCAACTTATATCTGGTGAAGAAATTGGTGACCGCAAACCTAGTCAATTTTTACGACATTTAAAGTGTCTAGCAGGCACATACCTATCTGATGACAAAATTTTGCGTGAGCTGTGGCTGCAGAGGTTACCTGTTAATGTTCAAGCAATTTTGGCAATCGAAGCAGATTTGCCACTAGAAAAGGTTGCGAAAATCGCAGATAAAATTTTAGAAGTTTCGCCAATCTATGTTAGTGCCCTTAAATCTCATGAAACACCCTTTAATTTATCAGAGATAACCTCTCAAATTCAAGCTCTGCGCAATCAAGTTGCTGCTCTTACTGCTCAACGCAAATCTAGAGATCCTTCAAGATCACGTCCAGGGTCGCGATCATCTTCAGCCAGCTCCGCAGGTAAACAGCGTTTATGTTGGTACCATTATCGCTTTGGTGTAAGGGCAAAGAAGTGTATTGAACCGTGCTCTTGGGTCTCTTCGGAAAACCCCTCCAGCAGTCAGTAATGGCGACCTCTGACTGTAGTTTTTCCGGTCGCCGCCTTTTTGTCACTGATAAAATAACTAAAATACAGTTTTTGGTAGATACTGGATCTGATTTGTGTATTTTTCCACGAAAACTTATTACATCTAAGTTAAAAGCAACCGGATTTCAGTTAAGCGCGGCTAATGGCACAACCATAAATACATATGGCTGCCACACTTTAGTTCTAAATTTTGGCCTACGACGCGACTTCAGGTGGAATTTTGTCATTGCTGATGTCGACATGGCAATTTTAGGATCTGATTTCCTTGCATATTACAATCTCCTTCCTGACTGCCGCTACAAACTCCTGCGAGATGGCCGAACAGGTCTAACAAGTCCAGCATCTATTAGTGGTCACAGCCAAAGCAGTGTTAAAGCTGTTTTTTCACAACGATTCACCCTTTGCAGATCTTTTACGACAATTTCCCGATATAACGCGCCCCCCAGGTCTTCCCAGAATAGTTAAACATAAAACTGTTCATCACATCCTAACAACTGATGGTCCTCCTGTTTGCTGCCGTCCTCGCAGACTAGCACCTCAAAAGATGTTGGCTGCGAAAAAAGAATTTGATGACATGGTAAAATGTGGAACAGTTCGTCCTTCAAATAGCCCATGGTCCTCTCCTCTTCTTTTGACTCCCAAAAAAGATTCTTCCTGGCGGCCCTGTGGCGATTATCGAGCATTAAATGCACGAACTATCCCTGACCGCTACCCAGTTAAACATATAGAAGATTTCAGTCACAACTTGGATGGCGCAACTATTTTTAGTACAATAGATTTAGCTAAAGCGTACCATCAAATTCCTGTACACCCAGACGATATATGCAACACTGCAATAATAACCCCATTCGGACTGTTTGAATTTCCCTTCATGACTTTTGGATTAAAGAATGCCGGGCAAACCTTCCAAAGGTTCGTTGATGAAGTCGTTAGGGGTCTAGATTTTTGTTTTGCATACATTGATGATATTTTAGTTTTTTCAAAAAATAGTTCTGATCATCAAAAGCACCTTAAAATTTTATTCGAGAGGCTCAATGAATACGGTATGGTAATAAACCCCACAAAGTGCGTTTTAGGAGCAAAGGAAGTATTTTTTTTGGGCTACAATATCAGTGCAAATGGAACTCGTCCCCCGGTCGATCGCATTAAAGACCTGCGCGATTTCCCTCCGCCCAAAACAGTTCAGGGTGTAAGGCGTTTCCTTGGCATGATAAACTTCTATCGTCGTTTTCTGCCCAAGGCAGCTCAGCAACAAGCACCCCTAATCGATGCACTTACTGCCATAGGTGGAAAAGGGTCAAAAGCGTTTATATGGACTAATCAGTTACTTCAAAATTTCGAAGACTGTAAAAATAGCTTGTGTTCCGTCGTTAGTTTAGCCCATCCTAAATCTGGAGTCCCTTTAGGCCTTTTCACTGACGCTTCTAACTCCCACATAGGTGCTTGCTTACAACAAAAGGTTGATGAAGTTTGGCAACCATTAGCATTTTTTAGCAGGAAGTTATCGGCTAAACAAGCTACATTACCAACATATTATAGAGAGCTCTTAGCGGTGTACGAAAGTGTCCAACATTTTCGACACATTTTAGAGTTTTAGAGGTTCAACACACAACAATTTACACGGACCATAAGCCACTTCTCTACGCTTTTAGTCAAAAACGCGAAAAACTTCCACCACCACAATTAAATCAACTTTCTTTCATGGGTCAGTTTACAACAGACATTCAATACATAAAAGGACAAGAAAACGTCGTTGCCGACGCCTTATCTAGAGTTGACGTCATTTCGTTATGTCAGGATTATGAAGCGCTTGCTAAGTCTCAAGCATCAGATCCGGAAATTTCGGATCTTCTCAAATGTGGCTCGAGCCTGCAGCTGACTGAGGTTATCATACCTGAGACTAGTGTTTCCTTATTGTGCGACATTTCCACCGGTAAAGCGCGCCCCTTCTTAACAAAGCCTTTCCGACGAGCAGCCTTTAATGACTGCCACGGATTAAGTCATCCTGGTACCGCTGCCACTGCTAGACTAGTATCAGATCGTTTCGTATGGCCCGGGATTGATAAAGACTGTCGCGCTTGGGCAAAAGAATGTCTTGCATGCCAGAAAACTAAAATTAGCAGGCATGTGAAAACTCCTCTTGGCTCTTTTCCCACTCCAACAGCGAGGTTTAGACATGTTCACCTGGATTTAATCGGCCCTTTGCCAGCATCATGCGGTTTTAACTATTGTTTGACAGTCATCGATAGGTTCTCGCGTTGGCCAGAAGTATTACCAATGGTGAGTATCACGGCTGAAGAAGTTGTCGAACGGTTTATGCATGGTTGGATAGCTCGTTTCGGCGTTCCAGCAATAGTTACTACTGACCAAGGAAGACAATTTGAGTCGGCTCTTTTTACCAAGCTTTTGACTTTAGGTGCCACTAAATGAATTCGGACTACCAGTTACCATCCTCAGTCAAATGGTATGGTAGAACGATTTCATCGACAACTTAAAACAGCTCTTATGTGTCACCAAGCGTCGTGGTATCGTGCTCTTCCATTGGTCCTCCTTGGCATACGATCGGCACTTAAGGAAGATCTTAAATGTTCTGTAGCTGAGTTGGTTTATGGAGAACCCTTGCGATTGCCTGGAGAGTTGCTAGCTCCTGCAAACCATCAGTTTATCAATTCTCCAGACGATCTCATTGCTAATCTGCAGTCAATCATGGCTGAATTACGTCCTACTCCTGCGTCTGATCATTCCGTACAAAAATCTTTCGTTTTTAAAGACCTCCCTAACTCAACGCATGTTTTTCTACGAGATGATACTGTACGTAAATCACTTCAACCTCCGTATACAGGGCCTTACAAAGTGCTAGACCGAAATAATAAAACTATAAGCATTGACATTTTCGGAAAAAAACACGAAGTTAGCATTGATCGCATTAAACCAGCTTATATAACATCTGATTGTATTCCCTCAGTTCCAGACATAGCACCACCAATGACTGTTCCACCCATAATGCCTTCATCATTAGTTAGCCCTTCTTCTAATACACCAGATCATCCTGATAATATGCGCAAGGCTGTGACTACTAGGTCAGGTCGAACAGTCAAATTTAAAACCCCTTATGACGTTTAGGTAAACTTAAGTATTTATTTTACAACAATTTATACCACCTTCATTTGAAAAAGATGGTATGTATTTCAAAATTTTGTTACCAATTTAAGTAAAATACAATTTATAAACAGATGTAACCACTTAATAATTTTCGTTTTGTTGGTAAATTAATAATAGATGATAAATTGTTTTAGACTATAAGCTGTTATATAAATGTACAAATATAGTAATATTATTTTAGTTAGTTTATGTCATAGTTAGAATATTTTATATTACTCCGTAGGGGGGTACTGTGGCGAAACGCCAATGTGCCATGGTTGTAACTTTGTAAGTTTATGGTACGGCAGCGTGTCGATGGTGCTGCCACCTAGGGGTCTGGCTATGAGACGGCTGCAGGGGGTTGGGCCTGGCATTCAGTCATATTGGCGCGAACTACAAGATTTGTAATTGGATATAATACTTAGAAATACGCCTTGTAACCATTCAAAGTGCAATATAAATTCCTAGTTATAATCTGAAGCCTGTTTCCTTTCCGTATATCACCCAAGAGATAATTGACTCAGTGTTAATTCATCGCAAACAAGATGGACCGGGACACTGGTCCATAGCCTTGTCCCGAAGAAGCACGAGCATTCCCTCAGTGAGTTGGCCAGAAGAAGTGGACCACTTGGTTCTCTGTTGAAGTAAGGAGACGTACTCATGTGAGAATCTTTGCCAGAAGTGCTGTCGTATGCATTCAATTCTTTTGAAGCGGTCGAAGCAGCTTATGTCTCTCTCCGGAATCTGCGGACACGGTACAGACGTAAGTGGTCGTCCAATTATAAAATGGGAAGGAGTGAGAGCGTAAAAGTCGGAAGGATCAGAGGAAAGAGGTGTCAAAGGACGAGAATTTAAAACGGCTTCAATTTGACACAGACAGGTTGCTAGCTCTTCATAAGTGAAGTTAGTGAGACTTAGCAACCGCCTCAGGTGATGTTTGGTAGAGCGAACGGCAGCTTCAGCCAAAGCGTTAAAATGAGGTGAATATGGAGGTGAAAATGAAAATGTAATGCCCTCACGTGACATCTCACATGCAACATCAGAAGAAGAGTCGGACAAGAATCTTTGAAGATCGCTATTGGCTCCGATAAAATTCGTGCCATTGTCAGATAATATGCTTTGCGGTTTACCACGACGAGAAATGAAGCGATAGAGCGCCGCAAGGAAGCCCTCCTTTGTGAGGTCAGTGACGGGCTCAAGATGTACCGCTCTGGTAGAGTGACAAACGCAGATGCACAGGTACGATTTTGTGAGCTTACAACCTCGACCCTTACGATCAGCTATGAGTACTGGACCTGCGTAGTCAACACTGCAATTCAAAAATGGGTATTCTAAAGCAGTTCTAGATGTAGGTAGTTGGCCCATAATAGGTTGTATATTTTGACATTTAAATCTAAAGCATTTGATGCATTGTCTAACTGTTGATTTAGCAAGATTCCTGCCACCTAATGCCCAATAATTAAGTCGCAAATGTGCGAGTAAAAGTTGGGGACCTGCATGTAGCATTTTTAAATGTTGCATATGAAACAATATTTTTGTAAGATGGTGTTTACTACAGAGCAAAATCGGATATTTCGTGGCATAATCATACGGAGAATTATCTAGCCTGCCGCCTACGCGTATGATATTTTCAGCATCTAGAAATGGTGTTAATGAAATTAATCTATTTTTTCGCGGTAGAGACCTTCCCGACTCCAAAAGTTTTAATTCATCCGAAAACATCTCTCGCTGTGCGCTGCGTAGTAAACACATCAATGAATTATTTAATTCATCACTAGAAAGAGCGCCTTGTAATTTAGAATGAGGATTTTTTAAATTGTAAATTAATTTTTTTAATGTAGGCTTAGACTCTTTGCAAGCGATTAAAATTTGAATGGAGTGATTAGATGATTGATTTGTATGATTAGATGATTGATCATTATGAATAAAATGAGAAATCACTTCAGGTAGATCCTGTTTCACGCTATTCGAAGGCATAGTAGGCCAGTTATGTTCGTTATTATGCAAAAAGTTAGGGCCTGACCACCATAGGTCATTATGACCGATAGAGTCGGCCTTCACTCCGCGCGAAACAAGGTCCGCCGGATTGTCTTTCGTCGGTACGTACCTCCACGTGTGACAGGTAGAGTTTTCGAGGATCTCATTGACTCGATTTCGTACAAAGGGCTTGAGTTGATATGAAGGAGTATTCAACCACCCGAGCACGATCATCGAATCACACCAAAAGAAACATTTATTAATTGGTAGAGTTATTGACTCGAGAACGGTTGTACACAGTTTTGAACCTAATAAAGCTGCGCACAGTTCAAGCCGTGGAATCGTGACTGATTTTATCGGTGCGACACGGTTTTCGGACAGGAGAAGACAAACCCTAATAGAGCCTGTATGACTTATTGAACGGACATATACACATGCGCCATAAGCCTTCTCTGACGCATCGCTAAACACGTGAATTTCATGCGTAACTGAAGAATCGAAAGAAACCTAGCGAGGAATTTTTAGGTAGTTTAGATAAGGTAGTTTAGTGACAAATGCTGACCACATAGACACAATATCCTGGGAAACCTCATCGTCCCACTCACATTTTTGAACCCACAGTAGTTGCATGACTATTTTCGCTTCGACAATGCAAGGGCCGACCAGGCCTAGAGGGTCGAATATTTGGCTTATAACTGATAGTATGTGTCGTTTTTTGACTTTCTCTACTTGGTCAATATTAATTGAAAACGACAATGAGTCAGAAGCACATAACCAGTTGAGACCTAGGGTTTTAGAAGACTTGTTGTGGTCTGAAAGGTTTAATGAAGTAGAATTGTCGTGATCATTTAAGTCGCCTGCTATGGCTTTAAGAATTTCAGGGCTTATTGACTGCCACTTTCTTAAATGAAAATGGGCCGAAGAAAGTATCTGAGTGACCTCTTTGACAAGTGAAATTGTGTCAGAAACAGTAGAGCCCCCTCCTAAATAGTCGTCAACATAAAAGTCTCTAGATATGGCTGACTTGACTTCATCAGTAGAACCTGCATCTGCCAAGCTTACTAAACATTTGGTGGCCAAGTAAGGAGCTGATGTAGTTCCATATGTGACTGTGTTGAGAGTGTATGTCTTGAGAGGCTTTTCTGGGTCACTACGAAAGATGATTTGAAGTAGGGGCCTTTGTGAGGGTGCTATTTCAATGCAGCGATACATCTTCTCTACGTCTCCGGAGACGACGTATTTATGCTGCCGAAAACGTAGTAAAATCGACAGGAGGTCATCTTGAACTTTGGGACCTACCAGTTGAAGATCGTTGAGTGAGAGACCTGAAGAAGATGGCGCTGATGCGTCGAAGACACTCCTCAGCTTTGTTGTGGTGCTTGACTCTCTTATTACTCCATGATGTGGTATGAAGTATTTGACGTGACCTGGATAAGGTGCAGAGTTGTTGACATTTTCAGTCATGTGACCTAGGCGTTCGTACTCACCCATAAAGTCAACATACTTGGCCTTGAAGTCAGGATCACGTTGAAAACGACGTTCTAAAGATAAAAAACGCTGCTTTGCCATGAAGTATGAGTCCTCTAAGACTGAAGGGTCAGCCTTTAAGGGCATTGTTACGACGAACTTGCCATCCTCGTTCCTGAATGTATTCTGGGTGAAACTCAACTCGCACGCTTTTTCCTCCTGAGATAAAGAGTGCTTTGGAGAAATAGAGTCAAGCTCCCAAAACTTGGTAAGATCAGGCTTCTCGATAGATTTGGCAAAGTTACAGAAATGTGAGTGATGAAAAGAGGCTGAATTTCCTTTGTATACTGGGCCGGAAACGATCCACCCGAATTTAGTCTCACATAACTTAGGCATTTGTTTACCTAAGTCGATAGAAGCGGAGCCTACGACACTCCAAAATATTTCAGCCCCAAGTAGAATGTCAACAACAGACGGAATATTAAATGTAGGGTCAGCTAAGAAAATGCTTGACGGAATAGGAATATTCTCTAAATTGACAAAAGAAGTGGGCAAAGTTTTAGTTATTTCTGGTAAAGTCTGACAGTCCAAATTAACCGTATAGTCACCGTTAGAAGACTCAATTTTGAGCTGGCAAGACTGTGTACTATAAGAAGACTGCTGATTAATACCTGTCACAGTGGAAGTTGAATGCCGACGTGACAAACCCAGTTTGGTGCAGAGGCGCTCCGTTATGAAGTTCGCCGTGCTGCCATTGTCGAGCAGAACTCGAGCGTTGAACTTGTCGCCGTTGCGGTCGACCACCTTCACAATGGCTGTGGACAGTAAAACAATAGGTGTAGTAGTAGATTGTCTAGAAGAATCTGCAGATAAAGCAACACTAGCTGAATTGGATGGCATGGGGTCTAGATGAGTCTGCTCAGTCGGTTCAGTATGCAAAAGCGTATTATGTCTGGCTTTGCAATATTTACAACCTGATAACCTGCATTTATTGGTCGTATGATTGGACCGCAAACAATTAAAACAGACCTTGAACTCTTTTGCCTTTTGTAAGCGTGCTTCTACAGACAAAACTCTAAATGACTCGCAAGTATAAAGCAAATGATCATTAGAACATAAAGGACACCTAATAATTTGTTTTTTATTTAGGTTATTGTTTTGTATATAGTTGTTTTTATTTTGTACATTGTTAGCAGATAAGTTTCTATTATGTAAATTATTATTTGAATTTTCCTCAGTATTAGTTACAATAAATCTTTTTTGTTTATTATTCTGATTAAGAGTGTTTAAATTAGTTTGTTTATTTTCCAATGTTTCTAAAAGATCTGCCCTGTTAGATATAAAGGTAGAAAATTGAGTGAATGAAGGGGAACTAGGCAAAGTATTGCAAAACTCCTCCCAATAGGCATTGGGAGGAGTTTTGCAATACTAGAAGAAGCATCAAGTTTCCTAGAACCCATGAAAATGATGAGAGTATCCCAATACTCCGTTGGCTCCTTTAACGTTTTAAGTGCCCGTATATTTTTATTAATGGAATCAATAAGCCGTCGTAACGATAAAGACGATTCCCTAATAATCGGTTCTACATCAAATAAAGCCTGTACATGGTTATTTACTAAGAGGCGATTATTATTGTATCGCTCACACAGCAAGTCCCAAGCCATTGCATAATTATCGCCTTTAAAATCTATATTTTTAATAATTTCTGAAGCTGGGCCTTTAAGAGACGCACGAAGATAGTGGAACTTGTTGATGTCGTCGATGCAATCACTACTATGGATTAATGATAGGAAAGTATCTCTAAACTCAAGCCAATACTCATAGCTACCATTGAAGTGAGACAAATCAATTTTAGGTAAGCGCACAAAATTATTTTTAAACGATGCACCTGATTTGGAGCCCGCATCAGAGCCCGCCTCTGAACCAGCACGCTCAGCAGCGCACGCGGCTAGTGCCTCGCGCGCCTGCGCCAGCAGGGGATAGTATCGCTCCTCGAACTGAAACCGCTCCGCATACTCGACATCGCGGGTCTCTGAAGCCGACTCAATCTCCATCTGCAACGCGTCGTATGTCTCGAATAAGGCTTCAAATGTTTTTAAACGAGCTTCTAAATCTATTTGTTGCAAATTCGAAAGCTTTTCTGAGGATAGATGCACTTTTAAATAATTTTCAAAATGCGTGAGTCTAGCTTTTAAGCCACTGCGCTTTATAATTAATTTGTCTGAGCTCATATTGAAAAAAAAAATGGAAATGTGAGCTACAAAAAATACACAAAGGATGAAAACAGATGAATAAAATTAATAGCTCGATAAAGTAATAAAGGATGAGTAGCCTATTAATGAGTGAATGCACAGCTGGGCGATAAGAAAGAATCGTTGCAAAAAAGTGCATGCGTAGGCACTGGCAAGACGGGTCGTTGGCCGAGCGAATACGTAAGCAGGTGCGTAAAAGGATGAATAGGCATAAAAATAAAAATATTACGATAATAAATATGAATGGCTAACAATAAAAACTATCTGGTCAAATTAAATGCGTAGAATTCGATAGTATGGAAAGTTGAAATGGAAAATATATCACTAAAAACACTGTTTTGGAATAAAAACTTTAGAAAATGCACTGGATGGGAAAAAGAAATAATTGGAACGAACTCACGGAAGTCTAACCGTCCTTTTCGTCGGTTTCTTCAGCACGATGAGTACGTGACTTGCAAAATTTGCCAAGCGGTCGACACGTCGAAGTCCAAAGTCCAACCAAGGTGACACGATGACTTTTTGCTGGATCGCTGCTTGACGGGTTGATGGACCATATCTTGGGGCGTGTGTGTATAGAAGACGAAGAAATGAAAACGAGGACTGTATTTGATTATAAAAGGATTTACTCCATAGGATAGTACAAAAGATCGGTATCATGAAATGGTGGATGGAACGCGAGTGTCGTCGAACGTCATTGTTCTTCTGCCCAATTTCTGTGTTCAAGAGGCCATTGATATCGAATCCTACGATTGTGCATTGCTATAGTCGGTACCCGTAGCGGTCTTCGGGAATGAAAGTTCACTTCATGCAAGCGGTTTCTGACTGTTTGGTCGCTAATTAATGGTTCCCTGAAGAGTGATGAAGCCTCACGGCTAACATCATGGCGGTTATTGTTGGAGCTCTTCGAGCTGTGATTTGAATGTATCGGTCTTGTTTCCGTGTGGTGTAGCGATACCGTCCTCCATGGCGCTCAGCCATGGTAACAGTGCTTCGGTAACGTGTCCAAAGTCGACTCATAACACTCTGACTTGTATTCAGAGCTAAAGCCACAGTACGTTGCCGTTATCCAGCTTCTATCATTCCCACGGCTCTGAGCATTTCTTCCCTGCTTAAATGACGTCGCCGCTCCATAATAACGTTGGTTTCAATCGTAGTAGGGAAGCAGTAGCACTTATAATGTCTTCAATGCGTTGTATGTTTTTATAGGGAAAATAGTGACAGCTGATTTTCATCTTTTACTCGAATTTGATTGACAGTTCCTGTTTCAAATTATGAAATGCACCAAAAAGGATCCATATAAATTTATAAAATCATAAATTTAGTACAAAGCCACATCTTAATGTCAAGAAATCCGCATAAAAATGCTTGATCCCTAGACACTTTTGATGTGTGTATGTGGAACTAGCGGTCCTCCGTGACTGCGTCCGCGTTTCAAGTTTGCTCCCAACCCTCCCGTCACAGCGTGATGTTTTTTAAAGCCGAGAGCCTTTCCCAATAAGTAAGCTATCCAACACAAAAATATTTTTTCAAATCGGTCCAGTAGTCCCAGAGCTTAGCGCGTTCAAACAAATAATCGGTTCATATTTATAAAATTAGTGTACAGATTTTATTACAAATATTCTTAACTACTTGGTCGGATGGTCAGGCTAATACTCGAAGCTTGATCGTCAATTTTTCAGTGGCATCTTTACATTTTCATCGTAACTCAGGGGAGGTCAACTTTAGGGCGCAATAAAAAAACTTTGGCCTCTCCGCCACATCTGTTTTGGCAATACCGATAGGTATTACAGGCAGGTGCGACGAAGTGCTTTGTGAACGCATATCGATTAATCTATGTATAGATGGTGGAAGGGCCACTAAATGTTGCCGCTTAAAATTTATATATTTAAAAAAATTTTAGAAGTCGAATTACTGTACAATAAAAGAAAATGCTTAAAAGCGAATCAGAGGGATGTAAGAAGTGCAATAGGCTTGATCCAGTTTTTTCTTTTCAAATTTCTTATTTCTCTGTCTGCTTGTACGGGCTTAACTCCGTGGTGAGTTGACCAATTTGAATTAAATTAAGTTTGACAAGATAGGAAAACGTAGTTTATAGAAATGAACTTAAATAAACTCGTAAAAAGAATTCATATCTTGCGTTCTCATACAAATACTTATTGTAAATATGTAATTTAAAAAATCTACCTTAAGTCACTATTCCACGGGGACGATGTTGCGGTCACAGCTAGTATTTTATAAAAAAGCTTATTTTGTAGAAAGCTTGATATTTGACAACGGTCCTATCTGACTGTAATTAGCATTTCCTCCTTGCACTTGATGGTATCTGACATTGGGGCTTAAGATGAACTAAGTCTGCCAACAGCCTATTCACTCTTTTCCTGAAAGCGTCCAAATTTAAATAGCTCAAGAAATTGCCATTGCATCAAAACGTTTCATGGCATCGAATTAATAAGACTTTTAACATTACTGTAATTCTGCGAATTGGTTTGGTTGTAAGCCTAATGAAACATTGATGGAAGAAGATAAAATTGATTTAAACTAACATGGTCACTAATATTATAATAGATTGTAATGGGAGCTGGAGCTCATTTGAGAGATCTTACAAAAGTTACCACCATAGTAACTACAGGTATGAAAACTTATGAATAATTTCCTTCTTTAAAAGATACAATTTTTATTTTAATAAACATATGTTTTTAAGAATGGAGTAATTAAACATTATTTTTTAGGCTACAAAACACGTGGCACATCCAGTGAACAAACATTTTTGTAAAACCAAAAAGCTTAAATCGAACGTACCTTAATTTATTGCGTGCCATTGGAAAATAGGGCGTAAAACCATAAAAATAACTTACCTAAGTACAGTGTGATCCTATGTAATTTGCCTGAGAACAATGCAATAATGTTAACTCTGAATGTAGTTTTAAAACCAACCGTCTAATTTCCTACATTCAGCGTGACATGACTTCGTTAATAACTATTAGTATCTTTCATGTATTGGGCTAGTTCAGTAGCTGAAAACATTTCAGTTATCGACTACCAGATGCGACCGTCCATTGCGGCGGGAGTTCGAAATTTCCTGAATTTCAGACCGTGTTTGTCCGTTTTCAGTCGGATTACGTGTAAGGACCATTTTGTGTTAAAGCGAACTGGTAAAGCTGAAATTTTGTCACTAAAGGGAGGTCTTGAAATACCTTCGATTTTCGAATGGCCGTGGTAAAAAGGTGATTTCTAAGAACCATTTGAATCGTCGTACTTCAAATCTGTTATTACCAGCGTAAAATAACTGGCGTTTACTAGGCTCTTGTCGAAGGAGTTTTTTCCAAAACTTCAAATTAGGGAGATAGTGTAGTGGTTTTCTTTTTGCCTTCCATACCGCACTTTAAGAATCGGGGGTTTTCGGCCTCTAGCCCAGCCTTTCCTGATAAACTATATCTTCAGCCTTCTGCCAGTGCTGATGTTGCTGCTATACTAGGTATTTGACATGGTTTAAAAATATTAAACCAGGTCACATTCTTTTTTTATTTCTTTAATTTGCCCCACTCGTTAAAACTGGAAACTTTTTTTTTTAAAAGGACTCGTTAGAACTGCAAACTATTTTTCAAAAGGACCTCAACATATTTTTGTTGCATTTGCTATGATGCTGTTTTGACAAAAGGTAGCGTTTGATACCCGGACTATAAATAAGGGATCGATTGATATCTCGTTCACCGAAATTACTATTGAACCCACATCAGTACATACATATAGATTACTTAAATCTTAACCCTTTCTTTCATGTTGTTTTGTTATCCGGTTCATACATTGGTTTCCCCGCTTAGTACTCATTGTGGATAATACTTGTTTTGAAATTATTATTTTTTAATCCTAAAAACTGACTGATGATAAATTTGAGGTGCAAAATAGAACCCCAATCACCATTTTTTCATCAGTTTCGGCTATATGTTTACTGATATTTTGTAATTTTGTACTTGTTTGTACTTGTATTTTGTTAATTTATAAGTACTTATTCGGATAAGTCGAAAACGTTAAGTTGGATGATTATTGAAAAGGCAATTTTTTTTTAGATGCAAGGTATATCTACTCAATTACATTTAATGATTGTAACTCGTATAATGAGTCTATAAATGCATACATACGTCGATTTTGGCATGTAAATAAGTAATTTATCTGGCATGTAAGAAGTAAATTAAGTAAATAAGTAGATCCCCGCTTATAACGATTTCCCGCTTATAACGCGTTTTTGTCCTGCTTAGTCAATCAATCAATCAATCAATCATTTATTTGCGTCAAATATGGTATACAAGGTGACAAATTACAGTAGGTAAATAAAGGAATCACATATTTGGGCTACATAAATTAGCATGCAAATGTCATTAAGATACAATAAAAATATTAGCAATATAATATGCAGTTACAAATGCCTTATTGAGTCAGTGCTGAAATTACCTTCTAAACCTAAATTCCTTTTTTATTAAAAAAAGCATCTAGACTATAGAAATTATGGTGGTTAAGCCAGCGGAACAAATGTCTTCTAAATACTGGTAAATTACAATTTTTAAAGTCATTAGGTATATGATTGTAAATTTTTACGCACATAGCAAGACAACTATTATTAAATTTAGAAGACTTAGGGTTTACCTTAAATATAAGCCAATGAGGATTTCTACGCACCCTTGTGTTTTTGAGATCATAAGTCGATCCAAAAAGACCCCTATGTCTGGACACAAAATTGCATACCTCATATATATACAGGCATGGTAGTGGTAGTAGAGCAAGATTTTTGAAGTGGGGCTCACATGAATTTCTTGGTGCAATCCCATTGATTGCCCGTATACATTTCTTTTGTGAAATAAACGCTTTATTTTTGTCTGTACTGTTTCCCCATATGACGATAGCATATCGAATTATTGACTCAATATAGGCTTGATACGATAAGATAGCAGTCTTTCGATCAGTGACGTTTTTGATCTGGTAAATAGCGTAAACAAATTTATTAATCTTTTTGCAAAGGTCAGCTACGTGCATTTTCCAATTTAGATCTTGATCTAGAATTATGCCTAGAAATTTTATTTGCGATACCTGCTTTATTTTAAATATATTTAGATTAAAGTTAAGATTAGGATGTTTTGATTGATTAAATTGTATATAATTAGATTTATCTAAATTTATTTTTAAGTTATTATTATCTAGCTATTTCAAAATATTTTCGATTGTTTTATTAATTTCCTGTTCATGTCTGATTATTGAATTTTCATGTCTGTTTGTTGTCACTACAACGGAAATGTCATCGGCATATAAAATACATTTATGTTCCATTATGTCCACAATATCGTTTATAAATAAAATAAATAAAATGGGACCCAATATACTGCCCTGCGGGACACCAAAATTATTATTTCTATAATTAGAGTAGTACAACTGCATTACATTATTGTGCACTCTTGTTATCATGACACGTTGTTTTCTATCATGAAGGTAGGATGATAACCATTCAAGGGGTAAGCCCCTGATGCCAACTGTTTCGAGCTTCTGCAACAACAGATCATGTGGCACAACGTCAAAGGCCTTCGATAAGTCCAAAAATATTGCGGTGGTTAATTTGTTATCATTAATACTAGTCAATATTGAATCAACAAGATCAAAAATTGCTAGTGTAGTTGACTTATTTTTTTGGAAGCCGTACTGTTTACTTTTAATAAGGTTGAATTTGTTGCAGAAACCTATCAGTTGAGAGTACATACATTTCTCGAAAACTTTTGATAGGATTGGAATGAGTGTTACAGGACGGTAATTTTTGAGGTCTCTTTTATCACCTTTCTTAAAAAGTGGTTTTACTACGGAAAGTTTTAAAGCATCAGGAAAGGTTCCCGATTCAAATGAGTGATTTATAAGGTGTGTTATAATAGTGATTAGTTCATTAATGCAGGTTTTATTTTAGTCCCAACAGGATCTTACCATGAGGGTTTAACTTGACGACGACGAGGTTTAAATTGAAGACCTCCGTGGTGTAGTGGCTAAGCACGCTGGTTTCAAGGCGTCGCCGCTCCGAGGTCCTGGGTTCGATTCCCGGCCGGGTCTATACAAAATGTAAATTTTCTATTTTGTCTCTGGTCTGGGTGCTGTGGTACCACCGTTGTGTCTGATTTCCATAACACAAATGCAATTATATACTTACTTTGGGATCAGAGCAATGTATGTGATTGGTGTCCAATACTTTTTTTAACTGTAGTTACTTTGACATGCTGACCGTACTAAGAAGCAGTTGTCCACTGTAAAGGCTATGCGCGATTCCTCGGAAAACCGATAGTGTTAATAGCCCAGCTAATTTGCTTTCAATTACTGACAAATGGCATCTGGATCACTTGCTATAAATTATATTATCAAGTTATTAGCAACGAGCAGTTTCCCGTAACTCAATTCGCTGGATAAATAATTAATTATAAACTACTAAAAACCTGTTTTATGATAGATTCTAAAACTGAGTGCTGTGTTCAGTACAGTATCTTAGTTTGTAAAACCAGCGATCATAGGCCTAAAATAAATAAATAATAATTTAAGAAGGAATACATTGCTTGTTTTGACGACCTCCGTGGTGTAGTGGCTAAGCACGCTGGTTTCAAGGTGTCGCCGCTCCGAGGTCCCGGGTTCGATTCCCGGTCGGGTCAATATAGAAATCAAAATTTTCTATAGTGTCTCGGGTCTGGGTGTTGTAGTACCACCGTTGTGTCTGATTCCCATAACACAAGTGCATTAGCTACTTACTTTGAGATCAGAGCAATGTATGTGATTGGTGTCCAATATTACAATATTACTTATCTAAGCGGTGACATTATCAATCATGGGCCGTTTCCCAAGGCAGTCCAGTTCTGCGGGATCACTGTATTACTGGAATTCGAGTTGTCCGTCAACAAAGTCCTGTCAACAATATCTCGCTTAAACATACCTTATAAAGCGTCGCGTTTGATATTCATATCATGCTCAGCGTTGCCATGGTTACTGTGATTGTGTGAACGGTAACTTTAGAAGTGGAACTGTTCCAGTTTAATCAAAAACAAAGATGTTTTTTGCGGGTCGCTATATTACATTTGAATTGGGAATCTGTCATTTTTATACGATTGCTCATTGTGTTTTCTAATTTTGGCGCCAAACATTTTATAATATTTCGCGATATTAAAATGGAGTGGGGTGATAAAGTGAAACGAATCGCTCTGATTGCATTATACAAAGTTGGTATGGAGCCAAATGCAATTTTTAAAACTCTCCATACGCTTGGTATTAGTCAAATGTTTGTGTACCGGGCTATCAATAGGTACAATAAGACGTCATCTGTTTGTGACAGAAAAAGATCTGGCCGTCCACGTAGTGTTCGTACGAAAAAGGTGGTCAAAGCAGTAAGGGAAAGAGTTCTCAGAAATCCTGTCCGAAAGCAAAAGATTTTATCTCGGGAGATAAAGATAGCACCCAGAACCATGTCACGTATTTTAAAAGGTGACTTAGGACTTGCAGCCTATAAGAGACGCACTGTTCATTTTATAACTGATAATTTAAAAAAGAATAGGGTGGTAAAATCGAAAAAAACTACTGAAGCGGTACGCAAAGGGAGGTCACAGAACAATTTTGTTTACAGATGAGGAAATCTTTACAATTGAGCAACATTTTAACAAACAAAATGACCGTATTTATACTCAAATCTCTAAGGAAGCTTCCTAATTAGTCGGCAGAGTGCAACGTGGGCATTACCCGATTTCAGTGATGGTTTGGTGGGGTGTTAGCCATGATGGAGTGACTGAGCCATATTTTTGTGAAAAAGGTATCAAAACATCGGCACAAGTGTATCAAGATACCATTTTTGAGAAGGTAGTTAAGCCCCGTAATAACAGCATGTTCAATAACCAAGCATTGTCTTTCCAACAAGACTCGGCGCCGGGTCATAAAGCTCGGTCCACGCAGTCTTGGTTAGAAGCGAACGTTTCGGACTTCAGCAGAGCTGAAGACTGGTCGTCGTCTAGGGAACCCATCACTTAATCGCAATTTTCTTCATCGATTTTCATTCCCCATAAAACGATTCGCAGATGTTTCAAAATAATATTCAACAATTTCTAGAATCTTGTTACATCACAATTTCATTTGGTCGAATGCTTATTATCTACAAACTTACTTCATCGTTTCTTCTTTTCATAAATTACGTATTTCATCGAAGTAACGTTAGCTTTGTATTTTGTTACCCATAATTTTATTTCCACGTAAGTTTCAATATGCAGAATTCTTGAAACATCGAATTTTACTTCACTAAAGTCCGTATTTTCAAACGAATTCTTTACTAATATTTTAATGAATACTTTATTAATAGACAATTTAAAGCATAACTGATATAAATATGTAATAAATATTGATCTAATAAATAAACTGCGTTAATCCCGACTCGCCGTGGTACTAGTCTGCCGGATACTAGAGTGTAATTCAAAAGCCGGAGGCGCGGAGGGAGAGCAGCCTCCGCCCGCTATAACAAGGTGTAGGCACCAGCGCGAGCCGGAGCGGCTGAGGCTGGTCGCCCAAGGCGACCAGCAAGCCGAAGCTGCGTAGGCGAGCGTGGGTGACTGCGCCTTGTTACGCAAGGGCGACGAGGCTGCTATTCCCGCAGCGCCGGAGACGAGGAAATCCTAATGCATACATGCATTAATGCATGCCTGCTTGCTTACTTGCATGCATTAAAGCATACATGTATGCCTTCTTACTAAAATATATGGGAACCGTTACACATTGAAACAAGTTTTTATGAAAGGTTATATCGATAACTTAATAATTCTATGAAACATTAGTTTGATATATCGTTATTCTGCTTAAAAAAACAGTTGCGAAATATTTTTTTGGTGAACTGTTATTCGATGTTATGAAACGACGATTATTACCTATTCGATTAATCGAGAAAAAAAGATATTAACATTCATTGAATAGTTTTCTTTGTAATGAAATTCGATATCAAAAAATTCTGTGTTATGATAGATACCCCGTCGTCTAGTCCCGATCTTAATCCGCTGGATTATGATTTATGGTCAGTTTTGGAGAGTACGGCTTGCTCTAAACGCCATGATAATTTGGTGTCCCTAAAACAATCCATACGATTGGCAGTGAAGAATTTTCCCATGGAAAGAGTGCGTGCTTCTATTGATAACTGGCCTCAACGTTCAAAGAACTGTATTGCAGCCAATGGAGACTTCACACTTCACTTCGAATAAGCTTTTTATATTTTGAATTGTTTTATATTTATGTACAAAACTGACACACTGTAAAAGTAATAAATATTAGTTGCATTAAAAAAAAATGTGACAATATTTATGGCAAGACTACACAAGACAAGAAGGTATACACGGTGTCGGGTTTCATGTGGTCCAAACGAAAACCATAGATAGAGGGGTCCAGAGGCTACTCTAAGGACCCACATGTATGTTCCGCGAAAATTTATAGTTCTCGAGAAAACAGCAAAGAAGTAAAAAATCATCCAAAAAAAAAGTTCACTGATTACTTTTTTGCAGAAAATAATTAGCTTGAGTTACAACTGTAGTGTGTACCTTTCATTGTAAACATTTGTTGTTTAGATTAATTTTTTGCTGTATTTTTATTGTACTTTTTAAATATGGATCAAGGATCTGAAATAAATCATCAGTTATTTTTTCGATTTATTTGACGGCCTCCGTGGCGTAGTGGCTACAACCGCTAGGTCTCAAGGCGTCGCCGCTCCTAGGGCCCGGGTTCGATTTCCGGTCGGGTCAATGTAGAAATCATAACTTTCTATATTGTCTCGGGTCTGGTTGTTGTGGCACCATCGTTGTTTCTGATTTCCATAACACAAGTGCTATAGCTATTTATTTTGGGATCAGAGCACTGTATGTGATTGGTTTCTTTAAAAAAAGGGATAAGTCCATTGAGTGAATGGAATATAAATAACCTTATTCAATTCTACCAACATTAATGCTGTTAGTTACCTATGATTAAAGTCAACATTATCACAGTCACAGAAAATATTACAATATAAGACTATTTAAATTTAACGAAATAAACTTTAAATTGTAATATTTCAATAGGTACTCGTGTGTTGCTAAATTTAAAGCCCGTACATAAAAAAGACGGAACAAAAAAAAATTTAATTCAAAACATTTTGTCTCAAATAATAGTGGCGCTGTAGGAAGCTCAAAAATACTCTAACCCTTTCTAATTCGAACAAAGGATTAAGTAATTAAGTCCCAATTTACGACACCACACCCAGCCCGGCCAGACATAATTTCGTCTGCAGCTCAAAGTCGTAGTTAAAATAGATGCGCCAGCATTTTAAACTATATGATTTTTTTTAAAATTTCCAATGCACCTATTTCAAAAATATTTGGTGCATACTTATTAACTACTATAATATACTTATACAATATTATCTGGCTAAAAATATATAACTGAGTTTTTCTGTTCAGAAATTCTTAGGGTAGCCCGGAGTTTGGAAGTTAGCGGTGTTTCACCCCCGTGCCTCGGAAAAGCACGTAAAGCCGTTGGTCCTGCGCCTGATTTCTCTACGGTCCTGTCAGATTGCTTTTCCATTAGGCTAAGGGAGTGAAAGGAATACAGAATGCACATGTGTTTGCGCACACATTTGTGCACTATAATATGTCCTGCGCAGTCGGTTAGTCATCGTGACTAGTCACCATAGTCGAAATCGGCTAGGGAACTACTATTATCTGATATTTTATATTGTGTGAATCAGATTGTTATTTTTTATATATTTTTTTGTTAAAGGCCCGGATCGAAGTTCAACTCTACTAATGTTTGAGTGTCGTTAACCAGCGGTTAAATATTTACGCTTGTGTATTTTGAACAAAAAGTACCTCAACCGATGGTCATTCAATATTATATTTTTTCATTAAAACACGCACCAATAGTAAATATTTATCCGCCACTAAAACGGAACGACAACGACATTTAACCAGTACTTGAATTAACTATCGATCACGAAACCGGGCCTTTGCTACACCTGTCTTGGTCTGGTCAAGAGTAAACCCATTTCAATCAAAACAAAAACCTTCTCTAAAAGTACCGGTAAAGTCTAGTAGCACTATAGTATAATAATGTTAATAAAATAATTTTAATTGCACTGAATTTTTGTAGATGAAACACTTCATACAAAAGGTATATAGTAAACAGAAAGAAAAGGTAATTTTCGCGTTTAATATTATTAAATATAACGATGTTTGGCCTGTTCTTAAACAACCTTATTAAAATGGAGCTTCAACAATCGCCAACAGATTTGTAAGAGTTTAATAACTGTCTGAGCACTCAGATAGGGACAGGCCCTGTCATCAGGTGTAATAGGAAGATATTGCAATACAGCCGTGTGTCGTTATTATGAGGATATAATAGCCGTAAGCTGTGTGATTGCTTTGATTACTTCACTACATAGTATAAAACAAAATGGCTTCCCGCTCTCTCTGTATGTATGTATGCTTAAATCTTTTAAACTATACACAACGGATTTTTATGCGATAATAGAGTGAATCAAGGAAGGTTTATATGTATAATACAATATATTTAGTATCAGTATTCCTCCTTCACGAAGCTGGGCAGATCGCTTGTAACAAATAAATTACTCATTTATTCTTCACCATATTCCTTTAATATGTAGATCACTAAAGTATATCTGTTGACTAGCGGTCCTCGCGACTGCGTCCGCGTGTTTTGAGTATGCTTCCTCCCCTCCCAGCGTGATTTTCTATAGCCTAAAGCCTTTCTTGACAAATGAGCTATCCAACGCGAAAATATTTTTTTAAATCCATCTCGTAGTTCTTGAGATTAGTGCGTTCAAACAAAGAAACAAATTCTTCAGCTTTATTATTAGTATAGATTTAGTATCGTTATTGAGCTATTAAGCAAAATCTTGATCGATAGCTAACTCAGTTATAGGATAAAAGTCGTTACCAGTAGTTGATTTACAATTGTGCGTGTTTTGAAGAAAATATACCTTCATCAAATGTCGCCATAGCTATTTTAATGACTGGATTTTATTTGCTTAAGGGACTTTTTGTTCTAAGCACGTACGATCGTGATTTTTACCCAATGGTAACGACTTTTAACCATTATTTGAGTAAACTATCTATCATGAAACCGGCCCTACGATAATGTAAAAATATCCCACAAAATACAAAGTGTTCCTAGAATACAATTAACCAATTAAGTTTATTTCAAAAGTTTTAGTTATGTAGTAGTTAAGTCATAGTCTTTAAAATAGTTACAATTGTGTTAATAATATATTTTTTCTTGTTCCAGGTAGCTACATGATGTTCGAAGGATGAATTTGGAGAAATTGATGTAAAGGGTATTTAAACTTAGTTTTATATTTTTAAGTTGTGATTAGTGAGTTTTTATTACCAATATAGAAGCTATGAGAAGCAAAAAATGTGTCGCAACTTTGATTCTACGTATTTCTTGAAATTTGAATGTTGAGCGTGGTCTCAATAAATTGTATGCAATGATTTTAAAAATAATAATTCTGTTACTCGGACGCGCAATGTGAAGACACGAAGATATCCTAATCAGGATATCTTACCTTTAGTCTGCGAATAGCTATACAACAAGAATGACGTCTCAGATAGTGATTGTAAACACTTGCACTTGAGCGTAACAGAGAATCACTTAATATCTCTTCACACATGGTCTAGGAATGTGGTTAATTCAGAATTGCGCATGCGTTCTGTTGCTCTCGACCAGGCACAGATTTTTTGTTTGTTTTGTGAGCGAATAACGTATCTATTCTATTTAAAATCATTGATTGTATGTTTTAATGATAAATGGCGTCATTCATGAAGCACGAAATTCGTTCTTGTAAGTAAGTTCCATTACGGTAGTATTTCTTTGGTTGTGATAAACTTATTACAATCTGCGTAAAAACCTCATGAATAACTCATCAGGTAAGCCTTAAGAAAACATTCAGAGATTATGTTCTATCCGATAGGTATCCTTCAAAGTTGCTGAAATTAACCGCATCTGTTGATGTAAGAATACATTTTCATATACTTCGCTTAAAGTTTGACTTAAAACCTTGTAATCTGGTAATCTCTAGGGTTATCAGCAGATTATTAAAAAAAAAGTATTAAAACGAAACCCCAGTTAATTGCCTTCGAAGAAAGATAGCTGCAGAAAATTTATCATCAGATTCCAATGCCTTAAATTGCATATTTTTTTTGTACATAAAATTTCGTAATTGTTATAGTTAAAGTGATGGTTAAGATACAGTCAGGTGTAGGTAAAGGGGGCGTTACTCGTAAGTTTAACCTCAAGGCACGCTTCATTTTCTCTTAAATTAAGTTCCTGGGTCCTGGCAGGACTCCGACTTTTAATTTTTGTTTTTTTTTCTTACATTTAAGTTAGAAATAAGATGATGTAAGTCAGCCGTTGAACTTCTAACATTTCAAATCAATTTTTGTATTGACCTACGTATATAATTCTGTCTTGTATAATACTAAACTATAACGCCGATAGTACAGATCAGAGCAATAGTCCAATATTTAATTATTTGTTTCCCGCTTAATACGATTCGTTTCCCTGCTTAGTGCGCTCTTTTGGATGAAATTGTCATGAGTAATGGATAAATATGTACTACTGTCTCTCGCTCTCCACCTCTTAAAATAGAACCTCAATCTTAATTATTTATCAGTTGCGTCTATATTTATACTCAATTGTGTAATTTCATTAATTTTGTTCTTGTTGGTATTTGCATTTTGTGAATTTATCGGATGAGTCGGAAATGTTAAGTTTGTTGAAGATTGGAAATGCAAAAAAACTATATCATATGATGTAACGTATTATAAATTACTTTTTATGATTGCAGCTCTTACAACAAGTTCATAAATAATAAATAAATAATAATAAATATACTTTGGACATTCCCACACGTCGCCATCTAGTCCCAATGTAAGCTACTCAAAGCTTGTGTTATGGGTGCCAGACAACGGATGTAATACCTTAATACATTTTGTTTGTATATACATACATGTCATACATAGAAAACATCCAGACCAATACAAACAGACATGTTCATGCACACATATGTTTGTATTGTGCGGGGATCGAACCCGCAACCCGCTGCGTAGTAGGCGATTTCTCAACCACTACACCAGACGGGTCGTCTACTAAATGCATGTAAATAACAATTTTGGCATCTAAATACAATTAATTTTCCTCATCCAAAGGTGCTTATAACGCGTTATTGGCTGGGTTCCGACAGAATCTTACTATCAGGTTTTCACTGATTTTCCTTTCAACACAAAGTAATCTCCTAAACCATCGATCGTTTCATCTCTGTTAGACATGCAATATTGCTATGATCGTGAATCCATGAGGCAATACGTCACGTCTATATTAAACTGAATCAATGATCTATTGGTTTCCGTGCGAAATTGCCACTTAGCCCACAATGGGCTCGAATTGAGTTCTATTCGTGAATGAATATGAGATGGGTAGTTGGCTAGGTCTTTTGTGTAATGGGTCTGAATGTAAAATTGATATCCTGTAGGTTCTGGGAATTCAAGGGTAAATAGGAAAGCTCCATTGCAATATGTATTGCATAGAATATAGTTTATAGACAAAAGATAGATAATAACACTGAAAATAAGTTGCAGAAAAATAACAAGAATTTACAGGACGCTGTTCTTAAAATTATTTCAGGAGTTGAAGGTGTCATTCAACACCAAATCTTAAATTATATTGCTCTTGACAAATCTGTTACCTTGATAATATTGCCAGTTTTTTTGTTGTTGTATAGCAAAAGATGTATGTTTGTATGTATTGATAGTCACATTCACATCTGAAGAATGGCGGATATTTCAAACAACACCTTGTATAGAAAAAGGTATTTAATATTTGTCGGCGTATTTAAAATGTGACATTTATTGCATGATTAAATGAATTTCTATAGTAGCAAAGAAGATCTTATAAGCATGAACAGTGTATAACTAATAATAGGGTCTACCTATTAACAAATTCACTTATCGTCAATCAATTTTACCTAAATAAGTTTATGGGTAAGTTTTGCTACCCGAAATACCTTTGCCCGTCAATATAGCAAATGAGTAACACAACCTGCTAGTCTTAGAAGCATGGTCGACTATTAAATCCTTATTTCTCTCACGTATCTGTCACCACAGCCTGTATTCGAAAAGCCAGTCCATTCATAAAACGTGTAATGTTTAATGCGCAAAACCTGAAAATTGTTTGAATGGAATAACGCGCAGAATCAATTGAACCACTTCTTAATATGGGTTACATTTAAAAAAAATATATATACAAATGTTGCCCTGACTATTTATTGAGAAACAAAGTTCACTGGGTCTAAATACCTGTTTCAGATCTCAATAATTAATAAAACGAAAATAACAAGTTACTGTTTTAACACTTTCCAGCGCGGTGAACGGCTATAGTAATACAATAAAAATTCTATTGTGTCTGGGATACCGCCGCGGAAAAAGTTAATTGCTTTTTACTTTACACCGTTCTTTTGTCAGCAACAAATACAGAACGGTCGTCAACCTATATTACCGCCCGATGATCCTGCGTGGTCGAATGAGACCGCTTCAGTCGCCGTCACCGCCATATTGGCATGCTGAATGTGACAATTTAATGTTGCGTGTAACATTCGCATATGCTGATGCTGTCTCTGTCTAACATAGCTGATCTGATAGTTGCATCCTTGTCGGTATCGTTCAGCCGCATCGCTGTCGCTGCGCGTTGGTGTACTAACGGCGCAAAAGACTGGCTGTTCTGTTTTGGATGTTTCAGCCACCCAGTAATTAATGACGTCACAAGCCCACTTCCGGTTACAGCACAGTAGTAGTATACGAGGGAATAAATAATAGTCTGAGGTTCCGGTTCGTAGGACCAAAAGGAAGAGGAATATAAACAGCGGTCAATACTATGGGAAAGAAGTGTTTAGTACGAAATAAGTGGGCTTAAATGGTTTAATGTTTAATGGATATTTACCTAATGTTTACTTATAGAAAATGTTCTTTGCATTGAGTCCAGGTCGAAATATAAAACATTAGGTTCGTTTACAATCACGATAAATAAGTAACCCATAAATTCAAGCCATATTCTTATAATGAGTCCCATGTAATTAAATTAGATGGCGCTGTAGCGTGTTGAATCGCGGTAAATAGTGGATTTTTCAGACTTACTTATATCTCTGTGAGTTTGCAATAAATAGAGTTCTACTTCAGTTGTGGTTTTATTTGTGATCAATATACGCAGCAACATATGGTGCCGAAACCCGGGAAATAAGGAAATGGACTTAGTAAAATCGTGAGTACAGTGACTTAGTGCAGAGTGGAACATTCAGTGAAGTGTCAAAGTATCGTGCCGGACTTGGAATATTTACGGAGTGTCAAACACTTGGACGATTTGCGTGCAAAAAACACATAGACGATTTGCGTGCCGTAAAATAACTTAGAAAATATTCGGTTTGATTTTGTATGGACTTTGGACTTAGCGTGTTGAGCAAACTTCGGGACTTGTAAATTTTTGAGATTGAACTAATACTTGACTTAAATTTTTTTCCATTCAAACATAATAGTGAGTTATCCGCCGTGAATTGAATTCATTCTCTGTCATCATGGAGCCGTTATTACTGCAACAAACCGAATTACAAGAACAAATAAAAAAAACGTTTGAAAATTATAAAAAGACACCGAAAGATAGATTCAATTTGTTATACATTCAAACAAGATTGGAGAATTTAGAAACACTATGGAGACAGTTTTCTAGCAATCATTTTAGAATAATAGGGTCTGTGAACAAAGAAGCCCGTGCTGCTATGCCCTATTTTTCGGAAGATACGTACGATTCTGTCGAAAACATTTACACGGACTGTAAGATTAAAATGAAAATAGGCATAAATCAGTTAAGCAGTGCTGTTAGCCCTATACAAACAAGTTCGAGTAATGCTGAAAATCGAAATATCCAAATGAATGTTGAAGTAAAGCTGCCTCAAATTCAATTACCATTGTTTTCGGGTGCCTACGAAGAGTGGCAAAGTTTCCAAGATATGTTTATCTCTCTTATACATAACAACGCGAACTTAAGTGCAGTACAGAAGCTTCATTACCTTAAAAGTAGTCTGAAAGGTGAACCTGAAAATCTATTAAGAAGCCTTTCTACTACTGAGACAAATTACAACGAAGCATGGGAGAAACTAACACGTCGATACAATAATAAGCGGTACAACTCGAATGAGATTCTGATACGATTATTTTCTCAAAAACCCATCGGTAATGAGTCTGCGTTGGCAATTAAACAACTGCTTGACACCACGTCAGCTTGTCTCAAATCGCTGAAGAACATAGGCGTTGACATCACATCATGGGATGTTATCATCAATTACTTGATTGTTTCAAAGCTTGATTATGAAACTCGACGATTGTGGGAGACTGAGATAAGTCGTACTATCTCTGATGATTATCCAACGTGGGATCAACTAGTTCAATTTTTGGAAACGAGATTCAGAACCTTAGAGATGATAAGCGGAACTAAACCGAATGCGAAGCCAGTAAGCAACAACAATCCAAATACCAAGCAAGTCACCAATCAAAAGACATTTCACTCAACTGTACAAGAAGAGAAAAAAGAGAACAATAAAGTCTGCGTATTTTGTTCTAACCAACATTTGTTATATCAATGCAAGCAGTTTGCGAGCAAGTCTCTGAGCTCTGAGCTCTGAGCTCTGAGCAAGACTCTGCTTCAATTGCTTTTTGTCCACCCACAACGTGAAGAGCTGCCACCAGTCCACGTGCTGTCGCCGATGTGGTCGACGACACCATAGCCTACTGCACCTCGAGAGGGGTGAGCGCCAAGTGCCCGTAATGGCACCAACTTCGAGTACGAGCGGTGAGCAGCCATCAAACAATGTTCAGCAGTCACCACCATGTTACGAAAAGAAGGTCGTAGCACATTTTGTAAAAGAAGATAAGCAAGGTAAAGTTTTATTAGCCACGGCCCTAGCCAAGGTCAAATCAAATGGCCACTCGCAAATGGTGCGACTTTTGATTGACCAAGGCTCGGAAGCCTCGTTTGTTAGTGAGAGTACGGTACAATCTTTAGGCCTTAAACGTTTTCCAGTCGATGGTTTAGTGACCGGTGTAGGTGACGGTAAACTTAAGACTAGAAACATTGTAAATTTAGAATTAGAATCACTACATAATCCTGACTTTTCTATTTCAGTTGATGCGTATGTTTTATCGTCATTAACTTCATTTTTTCCATCGAGCAAAACTTCCATTTTTGATTGGCCAGATCTTAAAAATCTTCCTTTGGCAGATCCTGATTATGGCTTACCTGGTAAGATTAATATACTTTTAGGCGTAGAAGCATTTAGTCAAGTGATATTGAGCGGCCTTCTAAAGCATCCGTCGCCCGGCGGACCAGTTGCGCAAACCACACAGCTTGGCTGGATTCTTTCCGGCAGAGTGGGTCTACCAGATGAACCCAATCCTGAAATAAAGACTCTCCACCTGCGAATAAAAGAAGATGATATTTTAAAGCAGTTTTGGGAAATTGAAAGGGAACCAGATCTTATAAAAAAGGCACTTACTAAGGAAGAGAAAAGGAGTGAAGAAATTTATGAGAAAACCACTACTAGAAATGGTGAAGGGAGATACGTAGTTCGCTTGCCGTTTAGAGAGTCAGACCCAAAATGTATTTATGGGAGGTCTAAAGAAATAGCAATGAGAAGATTCAAACTGTTAGAGAAGAAACTAAGTAAACAAACAGTATTACATGTGGAGTACGCTAAAGTTTTGGATGACTATCTAAAACAAAAACACATGGAGCAGATTCAAGATTCATTTGAAATAGGATACCCTTACGCCGTATACCTCCCACACCACGCCGTGGTGCGCGAAGATAGGGAGACAACGAAGGTCAGGGTCGTATACGACGCGTCCTGCAAAGGGGTAAACCACGTATCTTTGAATGACTCGTTAATGGTCGGACCAAAACTGCAACAAGATTTGCGTCACATACTGATGAGGTGGAGAACACATCCATTTTGTATTGTGGCAGACATAGTTCAGATGTACAGGCAGGTCTTAGTTTGTGATGATGATGCAGATTTTCAGAGGATATTGTGGCGTTCGGACCCCAAGGAACCGATCGCACATTACCGGCTATTAACACTTACCTTTGGCACCGCTTGTGCACCATACCTGGCAGTGAAGTCCCTCCAACAGCTAGCAAAGGACGAACAAGCGAAGTACCCGGTAGCTGCAAAAATAACACTAGAAGATTACTACATGGATGATTTGCTGACAGGATGTGACACGGAAGTAGATGCCATAAATATTTACAATAAAATGAATAAACTGATGAAAGACGGTTGTTTTGAACTCCAAAAGTGGTGTAGTAACAGTCAAGTATTACTGAATTACATTCAGAAGGACAAACAGAGTTCAAACGAGTCACACACATTCAAAATCAACGACACAATCAAGGTTTTAGGTATTGCCTGGAATAAAATTTATTGGAATAATATTATATAGAAACGCTGTGTTTTGAGTGTTTACAAAGTAAAAATATTATAGAAATTACTTAATTTGATTATTTTTGCAATTGTGACTGAATTTAATGTGTTTTTTCTTATGTATTTATATTGACAAATAGTATTGTAATCTTGACATGTTGTATTTAGATTATAAGATTTTTATTGATAATGCTTGATTATGACGTACTGTATGACTACCTACCATACTGACGGTTTGGGCAACTGTAAGTCAGTATGTATATTGTGTATTAAAATAAAAATAAAAAAAAAATAAAAATGATGACAATTTTCACTACAAATACAACTTACCAGACTGTGAGGAGCCGATGACTAAACGTAAGGTGTTGTCAAATATTGCGAGACTTTATGATCCTATAGGTTGGATCGCACCTGTTTTAATTATTGCAAAGGTTTACATACAAAAACTGTGGAAATCCGGTTTAGATTGGGACCAAAATTTACCAGCGGAGTTGATGAATGAATGGCATAATTTTAAAGATGATTTAAACAATGTGGAAAGGGTTAGCATACCCCGTTGGCTGAATTTGAATAAAGGTAATCCCGTAGAACTACATGTTTTTGTCGATGCTTCTCAAGCAGCTTATGCAGCAGTCGTTTACATAAAGACCAAAGGTAACGATGGGAATATTTATGTGAACATAGTGACGGCTAAGACGAAGGTCACCTATTGAGAAAGAAATATCCATACCGAGACTGGAGTTGTGTGCCGCACTCCTTGGTACAAAGTTAGTGTTCGAGGTGGCCCAAATTTTAAATATTCCCAAAGACAAATTGTTCGCCTGGTCGGATTCAACGGTTGTGCTAGCTTGGCTCCGAGGTGAACCGAGCCGTTGGAACACGTTTGTTAGCAACCGAGTCTCTGAGATTCGCAATATTCTCGATAGTGACCAATGGAACCATGTGCCAACAGATCAAAACCCGGCTGATTGTGCGTCTAGAGGCACGACGGTTGAGGAAATAGTTGAACACCATCTGTGGTGGCATGGTCCCAAAAGTCTGATAGATAATCATGTTTATTCTACTGAACTGGAATTTAGTACCAACCAAGAAGAAAGGCCCATCAAAAGCCATACAACCTTAGTTCAATCGACAGAGGACTTCATTTGGACAAGATTTTCCAATCTTTCGAGAATGTTGAGAGTTTTGTCTTACTGCAGAAAAGTTTTGAAGTATAAAGAACATAAGTCTACAGGGAAGATAAATAAAAATATCACGGTCGAAGAGATGAATGACACTTTAAATAGTTGTATAAAGGCAAACCAAAAGTTTTACTTCGAAGCTGACATTGTCTAAATTAAGTCTAAAGCCGGTTGTGTTACAAAAAAGAGCAAGCTTCATTCTCTTAGTCCATTTCTAGATGAAAACGGATTGTTAAGAGTAGGTGGTCGCATCAACCAAGCAACTGCGGAATTCGATAAGAAGCACCCAATAATTATGCCTAGTGAGTCTCATCTCACTAAATTGATAGTTCTGGATGCTCACCATAAGACGCTCCACGGAGGACCGCAGCTGATGCTTAATTACATCAGAAGCAAATATTGGATTATTCGAGCGAGAGAAAAAGCCAAAAAGTGTTATAGAGATTGTGTAACTTGCACTCGATACTCACGCCAAAACAACAACCAATTCATGGGCGAGCTCCCTTAAGTGAGGTTGACACCTGATAAGCCATTCAAGTCATCAGGCGTTGATTTTACTGGCCACATTAATATAAGATTTTCTCCGGGCAGAGGATCAAAGTCTTATAAGGGCTACATATGCCTTTTTATTTGTATGTCTACCCGAGCGATCCACCTGGAGGCCGTATCAGACTTAACGGCAAAGGGTTTTATTGCTGCGTTTAAGAGGTTTGTGTCTAGAAGGGACCGCTGCCAAGATTTATATAGCGACAATGGAACGAATTTCGTCGGCGCCGATAAGGAACTAAAAGAGATGTTTAACCAAGCCCAATCTCAGCTGACGAACGAAATCTCCAATTTACTTACCAATGAAGGTACGACGTGGCATTTTGTACCACCACATGCGCCAAATTTTGGAGGCATATGGGAGGCCGGTGTCCGATCTACGAAGAAACACCTAAAAAGAGTGATTGGAGATGCAACACTTACCTTTGAAGAGTTATCGACGGTCTTGACGCAAGTGGAGGCCTGCTTAAACTCTCGCCCAATATCTTTTTTAAGCGATAATCCGGATGATGCAATGCCATTGACACCGGGTCATTTTTTAATAGGGGAACCGTTAGTTATCATACCAGATTTAGACTATTCGAAATCTTCGTTGACTAGCCTTCAAAGATGGAAGTTTACTCAAAAAATGGTTAACGATTTCTGGCGAAAATGGTCTAATGAATATTTAGTGACTCTAAATAATAGGTATAAATGGTTTACAAAAAAGACTGAGCCCGATGTAGATGATGTAGTTATAGTCATAGATCATAACTTTCCGCCGGCTAAGTGGTTGTTAGGAAAAATTATTGAGAAACATCCAGTGTCGGAAGTCTCGACATAGTTCCGTGTAAAACCACCAGGTGGCGCTCGAAAAATACTGAGACGAATTTGGTGTTTTCGTGTATTTATTGATTGAGAAGAATTTTTGAATGATGCTTAAAAAACTACAAATATTTTTTAAGATTTATTAAAGATATAGCTACGTAAGTTAAAATGATATTTGATGAATTAGAAAATCATAAAATTGAAATTGTCGGCGCGAAATGTCAAAAATGATGCTTCAGACTTCGCCCGCAGGTAAAGATAACCTGACAAGAGTTGTAACAATTAAAACTAAAAATGGTGTTTTCAAACGACCTTGTAATAAACTATGTGTTTTGCCAAAGGCTGTTTAAAGTTTTAATATTTAAAACGTATGTTAGTTATTTATTAGTATTACCATGTACTAGTTATTTTTTTATTATATAAGATATTAAGTTTTGAGGCTTGCGCTCCATAAAATCAAGAAGTCAAATTAGATTTGATGTTAATGTTTAAATAAAGTTGTTAATTTGTATCTTTATGGTGGGCAGGTTGCTATTGTTTGTTTATGCTGTAAGTTTATTACCTCATTTGTATGATAGGAAAAGGACGGTGTCCTTTTGGTGGGCAGGATGTTTAGTACGAAATAAGTGGGCTTAAATGGTTTAATGTTTAATTGATATTTACCTAATGTTTACTTATAGAAAATGTTCTTTGCATTGAGTCCAGGTCGAAATATAAAACATTAGGTTCGTTTACAATCACGATAAATAAGTAACCCATAAATTCAAGCCATATTCTTATAATGAGTCCCATGTAATTAAACTAGATGGCGCTGTAGCGTGTTGAATCGCGGTAAATAGTGGATTTTTCAGACTTACTTATATCTCTGTAAGTTTGCAATAAATAGAGTTCTACTTCAGTTGTGGTTTTATTTGTGATCAAGATACGCAGCAACAGAAGGCACGTGCTGATGATTTGTCGACCTCTGGTGTGGTGTAGTGGCTAAGTACGCTGGTTTTCAGGGCGTCGCCTATCCGAGGACTCAGACTTAGTTTTAGACTAGCGAACCCCCGCGACTTCTTCCCTCTCCTCCCGTTACAGTGTGATGTTTCATTACAGCCTTCAAGCCATCAAACCTTCCTCAATAAATAAGCTATCTAGAAAGGGAATAAAACCTTTCAGTTACAATGTAAAAAAGCCTTTCTCTCAAGCCAACAAGAAGAGGCAAAAAATCATGTGATTTCGGTTCCATCAACTTACCAACGTAGTATGCGCGTCGTACGTGGGGGCACGGCAAGATCCACGCACCAAACAGGAGGCTAGATCGCTTTCTGTTTCCTCGTTCAGCCGTGCTTCTAATTTTAACTCGGCTACAAACTGAAATTAATTTTGAATCTGGGGTGTGGTTTTTAACAAAGCGAAACGTGGCAAATTTCTTTCACTTTTTTTGGTTAGGTGTGGGATATAGAGCGGGTCTACTTATTTGACAGATGACAGATTGCTAGGGTGGGAACGCACGCCCGCGCGACCGGTACGAGACCGGCGAGATGAGGGCGCTGCAAGCGCAGCTAGTACCTAATGTAAATATTCAATTTATTAATAATCTTATAATTTGAATGTAATATGATAATGAATGATTTATTTATCTTATTTAATTATAATAATGTAATCTTTTTTTTTGTGTTTTGTTGTTGTTTTTTTTTCCTTTTTTTCTTTTCAAGTGTGTGTTTACATCCAGTGCCTAACAGGGGTTCCCGCTGAAAATCAGTGTCGTGGCATGCTAACCATCTGCTGTCACGATATATACTGAGCGGGGACCTTTTTGGCACACCTGGGCGCTTTGTTTTTGTTTTTTTGTATTAATTTAATTTTAGTTGTTTTTAATTTATACAATGTAATTTATTTATGTTTTTAATTTATATAATGTAATTAATTTATATAATGTAATTTTATTTGTGTGTCAAATAAATAAAAATTCAATTCAATTCAAATTCAATTCAATCTATTTTTCAAGTCGATCTAATACTTCCTGAGATTGGTATTAGTATTAGTATAGATTCAGGTGGGTGAATGTAAAAATCATAATTTTCTACACTTCTGGGTGTGGTGGTACCACCATTGTGTCTGATTTTCGTAACATAAGTTCATAAGCTAATTGCTATGAGAACTTTTTTTTATTTTAAACTTTATGGCACAGCCAAAATTTGTACAAAAGGTAGACTTAACAGATCAGATTAGGTGAGATCAGAGGAATGTATGTGTTTTGTATGCATTTTTTTATAATGACGTCATATGCTGAAGTATGAACTTTCTATAAGAGGCATGGGGCCTATCACATACCAACTTCCGAACTCCGATTTTTGAGCATTATTCGAGACAGAAAAAAAACAGAAATATTTTTCATCCTGACCAGATTTCGAGTTGACTACTAGATCAAGAAGTCTGAGATACGAAATCCTGAATATTCTTACATACCAATATTTGGCCGAACACACTTAATTTCTTCCTTTAAATAAATACCTGTTGGCTGCAAATAAATAGTAACCCACATTTTACGTCCCCGGTTATATGCATAACCAAAACAACAATAAAAAGAATTAAACTACAAAAGCATAGCAGAAAAATAAGGCTTTTGTTTGCTTGTTTTTAAAATGAACAATACGCGGACTTCGTACTAGGGCTGGCACTGGCTAAATAAAATATATTTACTAACACTCGACGACGCAAAAAAGAGGAGTGTTATAAGCTTGATGTGTCTGTTTGAATAAACATACCACAGACA
Organism: Pyrausta purpuralis; assembly: GCA_963924145.1. Taxonomy (NCBI): domain Eukaryota; kingdom Metazoa; phylum Arthropoda; class Insecta; order Lepidoptera; family Crambidae; genus Pyrausta; species Pyrausta purpuralis. The sequence continues at coordinate 11,017,235 of OZ001665.1, forward strand.
CATGAATCCATAAATAATAATTATAATATAAGTATTTAATTTTAATTTAATTTAAGTAATACATGTCCACGAGAGCTCTGCCGACAAACTGTTACATAGTTTGGCAGAATATTGCATATAAATATGTAGTGTTAATTTTAAAAATAAACTTTTAAAGAAAATCCGAAATGGATGAACTGATTTTCGTTTTTTTTCTATCATAGATAATTTTATCCCGAGTGTTCTTAGCCATGTTTACTCGTAAATTTGCTCAGCCGTTTTTTATACTCTCCAACCAGTATAGGCGAAGGCGGCAAATATCAACCTAGTTTGGTCACCTGTAATATTTACTGTGTGCGCAAACAAGTGGATTCTCTGTATCTTCACTTACATGGGTCGGCGAGTCGGCTCGCTCGACCGACATGACTGGAGAGAGATCAGGCGTAGGACAGGCTTATCGTGCTTTCCTAAGCTTATTCGAAATAGATAGTGAGCAAAATAGATAGTGAGCTGAGAGTGAGCCAAGCTTTAAATCGAATACGATAGAACGAGCTCACTAAAAAGATTTCTATTCACTGAAATTTTATGGGTGTGAATGTCACTTTTTCTCATAACCAATTTTTTTCTGTACCTATTGAGCCCCACGCAAAAAGAGAGGTGTTATAAGTTCGACCGCTATGTATGTCTGTCTGTGACACCAATTTAGACACGGCTTTTTTATTTAAAACCTGGTCCTTAGTGACAATTTGCATTGAATTATTATTTTTTTATTTATTTTTTTATTATTCAAACAATGGTTTTACAATAAATAGCACTAGTCTCACAAAAATATTTACATAGTTTGACTATGGGATCACTGAGAGTCTCTAACAAAATAAATATCAAAACTTAAATACTACCTAAGCTAAATTAGCTAAAAAAAACTTTTAAGTTTTCTTTCAAAAACATTTTTATCTTGCATATATTGAGCTTTAAGTCAATGTTTATATTTTTTTTTGCAACGGCAGTTTCTTTAATGTAAAATTTTAAAAACAAAAGTTTTACCAGCCCTAGCTGCAACAAAGCTTGAGTACTTTCTGCTCCCATTTTTTCAGCCTCTTTATTTTCATCATTGCTTTTTGCTGAAACGCGGCCCTATTTGTGATGTTTGAATTCTGTAATCGATTTCAAAGGTCCGCCATTATCAGTAAAATACTTAATGGTGGGCCCGAAAAATCATTAATAATTTATTCAGATAAAAACATGTTATGGCAAAAAATACGCATTTTGAATAACTCATATAGGCAGAAGTGACTTCGAAACTTGCGTGAATTATTAATGGCATGTTAAAAAATCTTACTTCCTGCTAGAAATAGCAGTTATTTTATTTATTTATTTTATTTTGTTTATAATAATAACACTTGATGATTATGCTATTGAATAACTCAAAAAAGCTTTATAAGAGCACCTCGCCCTTTTTTTTTAAGTATAGTATTTTTATTTTTCTATATGAATCTTTATATGCTCAGAATCTATAATGGTGTACTAAACCGATTTTGATGTCTAGTGTGCTTATTCATTTAGATTCCAAGAAACACGTGGAATCCGGCGATTAATCCTTCGTATCGTATGCAATCCGAAATTTGCGCGGTTGAAGTTGTCGACAAAAGCTAGTGAATTTGTAAATACCTACCTTCAATTCTCGAAAAGTAATCGATCCTGCGTAGGTGGCATCTCGAGGTGAATACAAATTGTAATTACACAAGCAAACGGCTTTTAAGTCTTGAGTTATGTTTTGAAATGCGATACTTTCTTTCTTTAGGGCATGGTATCAAACGCTCTGGGTCTTGATTTTAATAAAAGTGCTAAGGCTTCGAACCCACAACGTGGTTTTCACCCGCGCCCGCCTCAGATGCGAGCCCACAGCCGCTGTAGAATGCAGGTTTGTATGTAAAAAGCGGGAAACCGCACAAAGTGACATTTGACGTTTCGGAGACCTCACGCTACACAAACGTCTCTAGCGACAAAACGAACGCAATTGGTCCGCTGAAATTCTTTCTTGGTTGGTTGGAAAGTTAATATTTAAAGAACAGTTGCCAAATCTGTGTTATAAAAACATAATAAATTAGAACCTGTTTAATATTAAAATTTACAAATCATGTTACCTTCAGTTTATTAGTCTTTGTTCTCTCAGTGACCGCTAGAGGCGCTGTGCAATTTTCCATAGACTTTATTTACGTCGTCGCTAGCGAGTAAAACCGTTGTAAACTCATGGTAACGGTACTTCTGCCGTAGCTCGTCACATACAGCCTTTGGGCTCACAAACGTTGAATGAGACAAAAGGTATTTAAGCGGTTAATATTAAGCTCCTTTCCTGATACCGTACCGCTTTATAGGTACGGGTAGTAGTGATAGTTGTTAACATCAACTTTGATGAATTATTTATTGATAGTCAGTCAGTTTTGTCAACTATTATCGATAGTTTGAACTATCAATAAATAACCCCAGTTTTTAAGTCGGTTGAAAACCTAGTAAAGAGTGCTAAGTGATTTGATTTTGACGGAACAAATTTGTTATTATTTTTCTTTGATAACGAAAAATCGTCGAAGCTTTTGAGAGTAGGGTCTTAATAGGTGACCTTTAAAAAGCAAATACACTAAAGACTTAAATTCATCATTTTAGTAAAAAGAACCTTCACTTTTTAAGGTAATCCTAAAAAAATCCTGTTTAATTAAAGCGTTTTGTAAGAAACCAATTTGCTTGTTGAATGATTCTTTAATTATTGCTACCTATCAAAAATTGTATTATCACAATAAAGAAATATAGAGGACTATTTAACAAAAATATTTTTAATTTTAAATATTTCCACAAGTGCAAGCTACGAATTAAATATGTTTTTATACCAAAAAATACCTGTAAAAGACGATCTACTAAATGCATTTAAGACAAACAGAGGTGTGTTATACGTTTAAAAGTTGATGTTCAGTATTGTCTCGAAAACTTTTCATAGTTCAAACATCGATATTTTCGCCTCACATACACACAGACGCATAACATATCGGCTTAGAAGGGACGGTCGTGATAGATGACGTCATTTGTCGAGTGAAGTCACTTCTTGCGTTACCTGCTACACAGTTGAAGTAGGAACTAATGGCCGTTTTTATTTTTAGAGTGGTTAAAACTTAAAGAAAGCACTTAAACAGAATTGAATATGTGCGTCGAAACTTACATATTATATTGTGAGCTTTGATCACAACTATTTAATAACATGTTTCACTTATTTAAATAAAGACACAAGAAATATATGAATTTAACAATGGATCTTAAAACTACTTAATGTACTAGACGACCTCCGTGGTGTAGTGGCTAAGCACGCTGGGTTACAAGGCGTCGCCGCTCCGAGGTTTCGGGTTCGATTCCCGGTCGGGTCAATGTAGAAATCAATATTTTCTATATTGTCTCGGGTCTGGGTGTTGTGGCACCAACCACCGTTGGGTCTGATTTCCATAACTCTGGTGCATTAGCTACTTACTTTGGGATCAGAGCAATGTATGTGATTGGTGTCCAATATTTATAAAATAAAAATAAATAAACTAGAATGAGAACAAACCATAAAGTCTCCATACAATTGTATCTGTTACTTTGATGATACATGTATGAAATAATATATGCGCCGGACAACACACCAAATGTCTGGTTTGGAAGTAAGTAATTTTTTGCCTTGTGTTACGAAGTCCCGTCTCCCATTAATACATACATATGAATATCAATGACTTAGGTTAAAATGTTCGTGGTCATCGTACAAACATTTGAAGAAAGAAGAAAAGAAGAAAGAAAAGCTTTTATTGATTTGGGACGTCACAAACACACACATACAAACAAACAAAACGCTCGGACATAAAGAAAAAGAAAAAACAGGCATACATTTAGAAATATGTAAAAAAACACTTATATAAATAGAACATACAGGCACACAAATGCCAGCATTTGCTCTTTGCGGGATTCGAACCTGCAACCACTGGTTCAGTAGTCAGGTGCGCTAACCACCGCATCAAACGTGTCTTCAAAAATGTGATAATTTGATATCTACGCGACGCTATATTCAACTGCAACTCCCTTTTTTAATGGACTTCAAGAAATGAGGTAATCAATTCAATGTGCATGTATGTGATATCATTGGAACTTAAAAATAATAATATGAGTAGGTATATTGATCTATTCAGGCTTCCAAACACGTGTGATTTTTTTGTAAGTGTATGTATGTTTGCATATTTGTATGTATGTCCACGGATATCTCGAAACACATAAGCTATAGCGAGATAATTGTTTTTAGTTCAATCAGATATATTTCAGCTTAGGGTACAGTGTCAGTTTCATCAAAATCGGTACAGTGTTTATTGAAATATTAAGTGATGACTAAAAATCGTGAAAAAATAGAAATAAAATCGGACAAAAAATTTTCAAATAACGCATTCGTCCTATATTGAGGAGAAACAAATTCTTTTGGACGCATGCATGATGTGTGCATGATGTGTGTAGACTGTTGGTGTAGGTAGGTAAGCTGGACTTCATGCACCGACTCCAAAAAAAATTATTTCTCCTAAATAGAGGACGGATGTTTAAATTTGACTGACTCATTACTCCAAATTCAGCCAAGCTTGCGTGGCTAAGACAGAGTTGACGATGGAGCAAGCTCACCCAGAAAGAAGTACTCTGTCATTGAAGATATAATTTTCGTATTTTGTAATGAGTCTACTGATAATACTTAGGCTATATCTGAGGGTCATAACCTTGTATCTTCACAGTCTAGTTATTTTCAAGTAGTTCAAAGTTTGTTTGAGCAAAATAGTTTTCTGAATCAGGTCTAAAAAAGGTCTGTGGATTATTTTTTAAGTTATAAAATAATCTACAAACTTTAGAATGGGTGTTTATACTCGTAAATTTATTGTAGAAGTTTGTTAGACATTTGAACTAACCTAAATTTATAAAAAATAAGTAATAATAGATTAACAAATAGTATATTTCAGTTGAGTCGACGCGTTTGGTGTAGTGGTTAGCGCTCCTGACTTTGGCCGTCGCAGGTTCGAATCCCGCTAGGGGGAAATATTTATGAGCACGAACATTTGTACCTAAGTAAGTCATAGTTGTTTACATGAATTTATGGGAGACGCCCCGTCATAAACGTTGTCTGGTATTCGTAACTCAAGGAAAAACAAATTTAACTTCGAAACAATGACAATTGATGTGTTTTCTGGCGCATATTTCACACCACACGCGGCATTTTTTTCCATGTGTATGTTAATGGTTAAGATTGTTCTTTTTTTTTTCACTCACCATATTATTTCGGTGCAGCAATCTCAATCGGTGCCAACAGCACGGTAGCTCAATTGAAAAGAACGCTATCCCAGTTAGCTAGAAATATCTTAGTTCGAGTTCTGCCTTATAATCTATCTTATAAGAAAACATATGTATGTTTTTATGACACCTGGAAGATACTGATAGCTTACTGCTTATTGAAGACGTTTATTTTATTTATTAGGTTTAACTCTTCAAAAACTATACAATACTTTTCGTCATTTTCCGCATGCGATTCACCAAGCAGTGCGTGCATGAATTAATACCTTGTAGCTCGTAGCTGCTACGAAGAAGTAGCATTCTAAAAGCGTTACGAAACTCGTAGTATGGACGCTTACGTTCGAAGTAAATAGTCGATAAGAGAATCTTTTTTAATACAACTTATGTAAAAAATGATGCTGTTTGGAATTTTTCGGCTTATACTGTGAGTAGTTCGGCTTATACTGTAAGTTCAAACCAATTTTCGTTAAAAGTATTTATTAAGATCTACATCATATACTTTTTTCAAAATTTACACTCTCAAAATTTACATAAAAGACCTAATCCATAGACAAAGGGAAATCGGTTTTAGTTTCATGTATGGGAGCCTCTCTCCCCCCCTTAAATATCATTATTATTATTTATTTTTTGTCTTAGAATCGTAAAGCGGTAACAGGATACATCTTCCTAATAAATTTCAACAGTGTGATGCTTATTAGTTACAGAATAACAAATTTCGTTGACAATACAATATTTACACCTTTCTATCGATGAGGAAAACTTATGAAAAAACCTCGACGCAATCTAAAAACTAATCCAAGTCGTATCATAAGGCCGCGGCCACACAACGGTAAAATTGTATAGAATAATGTTTAATTATATTTACCTCCCTATAAAGATGACGGTAATTCAGAATAACAGCAATTAAAAACTATAAAAAAACTCGTACAAGGAGTGAGTCCTTAATTTGATTCTAGACTTTTTTTTGTATTATACATTGGTAAACATTAGATGCACGTCAACTATATTAATCTGCTGTTATTGTTGACGAGCTTTTGTTCATAGCATCCAAATGTTAAAAAAATATGTCGTGTTTAATGTTTGGTTAATTTTTTGCGTTATTTTCTGACTATCATCATCATAATAATCATGCTCATTAAAAGTCGAAAGACGTCTTCTGTGGAATATCCCCTACAGAAGGACAAGTTTTTGGATTACGTAGTTAATGTTTGAAGGTAGGTGTACAACGTTGTTATTTCTATAGTGAACGTCGTTTGTGACCAACTAAAGTCAGTTTTTCTTTGCTTGTCAAATATTGTAAACAATCTTGTCATTCCTTTTTAACGAAATGATTCACTTTTAAATAACCTGACTAGGTAATTCATCGTTAAACACTAAAATATTTTCTAATTTACTAGTTAATTAATCTTATTCATTCATATTATTTAAAAAGTTAAAAAAACAATGTGTTAGGAAAAACGGACTTTCGCCGATTTACGATATTTACATCTTAATCCTAGTGTGACCGCAGCTTAATGTTTATTACGACTTTTCGACTTGTTGGTCTGAACATACGTCGTATTGGCTGGTTTCGTATTTGGGATGGACTGATTTTGTTAACACACTTTTTTACGACTTGGCAAAAACGTTTTTGTCGATAGCATATGGATGTTTCTGCAAAGGTGTTTGTTTATCTTGTATTTACATAGCTGAGAGCATTTTTGCAGTAATATAACACAAGTATAATTCATATTCTTAATTGTGTTTTCAAAATCAATATTATTCTACCTAGAGTTGCATGACTACTATATAACTAACCGTTCATTATAATAATAAGGCTTTCTCCTAAAATCCATTTCGGTAAGATGGAGAATGGTCATGCTGAATGGGCAATCGCTATTTCCTTGTCGATTAAAGAAAGTATAATCCAGATTTAACAATAGCTACCATGTATTACTGGTGCTAATTCCAACATACAGACATACCATATATCATAACATAATGAACTATAATTATCAGTCACTAAAATTTCAAAAATAGTCTCTTTAGTGCACGTTTTCAAACAAAAATATCTGAAAGACCTCATCAAGTGTAAAGGTTGCAGCAAATCTACTTACCCGGCATGGGAACAGCACCAACCAGGCGTCAACCATACGGAAGCACGTTACGACAGCGACGCTTTCGCACCGGATAGCAAACGCCTCGCCTCGGATCGTGTTTCTTACGTTTCTTACAACTTATGATAGTTCTTCTAGTGAATGACAGCCCGTTTGCCAGGGTAGTCGTAAATCAGCGGGCGACGCGCAGTAAGCGCGTTACAACGCATGCGCCGGTGATCGAGTGTGGGTCCCGAATTGATCCTTATCCGAGTTGGTGACGTTACGAAGTTAAATATAATTAACTTTAAAAAAAGTAAAAACCGACTTCAAAACCAAAATGCACTAAAAAGTCTTAAATAAACTTTTGACCCTTGAATAGAAAGGAAGCCATTTTAGGCAAACAATTTCTTTTTGGAGGCAGTGCTCTGATAGTTAATGCTTGATGGTCAAAGTGATGGCACTGACTCTTAACAAAAAGCACTACATTTTGGTTTTGCAGTCGGTTTTTAACTGAACTCCTATGCGTTAAAGACTTCCACCAACAGCTCTGCTCCACAAAATGTTGACTATCAGACGTAATAACACCTCAACATTAAGATTCTAGTAAAAGACACTATATGTGCCTTTAAAATTTGAGGGTTTTCCTCGATTACACAAGATCCCATCATCAAATCCCGATTAGGCAAAAATGGGACCAACTAGAAGGTATACCCTCTAGGTAGGCAAAAAAAAATTGAATCGGTCGACAAATGACTAGGTATGAGGTAAGATAAAAAAAACATACAGTCGAATTGATAACCTCCTCCTATTTTGAAGTCGGTTAAAAATGTGCGTTGAAGTATTAATTTTCATACAAACAATATTGAACACCTCGAGTTCATGCGGTGCTGTTCTCGTAACGGCTGTATAGATGTGCTACAACCTTAATACACCATAATTATTTGCAAGAACAAAATTGTAGCTGAAAATCTTAGGATATTTTTAACGTTGCTTGACGACCGAGAAACGCTACTTGAAAAAGAAACTACTCGGTGCAGTTTTTGCTTTTTATTTATTTAAAAATGAGTTGAATAGTGCTGTACAAGAAACAAATAAGCCACTGCAACATTCTGAAGATGGTGCTTTGATTATGAGTGAATTAAAAATTATCTATAAAATATATACTTTCTTGCATGTTTCAAATGATTCGTGATCGTGTTATTCCTTTTGAATATTGGTCTTCTTAAAAAACATATTTTTGATAGAAAAAATATAAAATAACAATAAAAAAACACTTCCCTAATGAGGATTATCGTCTGAACAATTTATTGTCACTGATGGCCACATTTACGTATTTTAAGTCTTTATGGTGACAGTTTCTAAAACCATATCGTATTGGGCACTGGAATCTAATTAAATAATAATATTACAAAATCCACAGCTCTTGATAACATTTAACTCCACTCCAAAAATTATATTCACAATTTTCGACAGAAGCTAGAAGCAGCACTAATGAGACGTCATTCAAAATTAAACTCTACAATCTTCACATTTGAAACTACAATGCCTTGAGGACGAAGTAGCAACAATTCATTTCAACCCGAATGCAATTTAAATATTTAATAGTCAAGATGTACCAGTGCAATAAATCAAGCTTTACACTGAAGTACCTTAAGTCATAGTAACAAGGATTATTTTTAAACGGAAATGTTCGGTCTGATGTGGTGATAGCATTTAATAGCCAGTGTCAAGCATTTCAGTGGTAACTGACAAATTAATTATACCAACCTCTGTTTCTGCAGGTCTGTTTTGTCTATGCTAGAATGTAGCTAATTGAGGGGGCTTTAGAACAGTCGTTTGATGTTTCCTAGACGAAGTGAATAAAGTTTAATATCTTTCACAAAAGAACAATACAGCAACTGATTTAACATAGAGATGTGCCGAGTACTCGGTTATTACTCGGTACACGGCGTACTCGGCAGGTTCTTTGATACTCGTACTCGGCCAAATAACTCTGTTTAAATGCGGAGTATATGCGGAGTAGTTAAACATATTCAAGTAGACCTAATTATAACAACAAAGGTAATCTCTGACAATCTCAATATTATGACAATTAATGAGTGGTAATGAGACAACATAAGAGATGCCATGTGGGAGATCGTTAAGAAAAAAATATGTTTAAAATGTGATAAAAATTAATTTTGATACGATGCAAGAACATACACAAAAGGCTCTCTGGCAAGTTGGTAACAGCGCCTATTTCTTTTTTCTTCGCTATGCGTGGTGCATTCTTAAACGTGTCACCTCTGGATAACTTATTTGGTGCCCTATCCACCACTCGAAAGGACTCGTGTCTTTTGTCAACAAATTTTATTTATTTACTTAACTATCTAATTCTCAAGCAATGGAGCTTTTACGATCATCGCAGTCTAGTGGCCGGATAGAATCTACTGGTGCCGCGCGAAGCTGGTTGTACCTACTTGTTGACGCGCTCGAAACAGGAATTTAATTGAACCGAGTTACTCGGCCGAGTACTCGGTTGAAAAAAAATTAACCGAGTAAAACTCGGTACTCGTTACTCGGCAAAACTGATACTCGTCGCAGCTCTAATTAACACCTAACAACATCAAAGCATGGCATTTATTTTGAGTAAGGGTTCTTATGTTATTTCTTACAAATTATTGTATACTGATAATATAATAGTAACGGCAGCCGACATTTCGTCAATATACCGTTATCTTACCGTCGTCATTCCAACAATGTTTTGTCGGCGTCTGTCTGCGTCTGTGGTTTATTCGCTAGCGACGACGTAAAAAAAGTATTTTTTATTTGTTAACGACATTTAACCATTAGTTAAGTTAATTGTCGATCACGCAACTAGCCGTAATATCCTTCTTGATAAGGGTGTCATTACCAAAACTTCTAAAATTATTGTATAAATAATATTAATGGTAACAAGGTATCTTAACCTTCTGCGGCTGAGCTGAAATTATTGTATACATTCGACTGAGGTGGTGTCTGTCAGACGTTATTTTAAAATGTAAATATCTTATAAGTTGAAATAGATATATACTTTTTTATATTTAAATTACTCTATGTGTTTTATACAGAAGTAATAAAATAAAATAAATTGTTTGATAAAATGAAATTCTTGTAGTTATAGAGTCTTTATTGAGATCAAAAACTTGATCTTAAGGTAAGTAGGTATTATAATATATATATATATATATATATATATATATATATATATATATATATATATTTAATTAACAATATCAACTTTAAAAAACTTAACATTTCTTCTATTAGTCATTTACCTTATAAACTTCACTAAAAAAAATCGACGAGATCGTATGATACGTTTAGGCAGAAATCAGTCTCAAAGTTACGGTACTTTTTTTACTCAAATTTGCAATCTTTGCAGATTTGGGCCAAACATTGCAGACAGATTGGCTTATTACAGGCACAGCAGGCAAATATTGTCTGACGTTTTAATTTGTTTGGACAAATGCTGCATAATTTTCTAGGCGGAGGTCCAGGTTCAGTTGCACGTATAGACTTGGGAGGCAAGTCTTTACCCAAAAGTATTTTTATGGTCAGTCGTAGTTGATCATTGTAGACTCGCTGCTTCAGACTAGGTAAGACTAATTCTCTTGCTCTAGCAAAAGTCGTAAAAAGTCTTCTCTCCTCAATTTAGCTTCTTGACAATTTTTTGGTTCTTCCAACTTCAGACTGACCACATAAATCCATTTTTGCCTGTAAAATGTGAATAAATTTGGTTTCTTATACAGTATGCAAGCAAGTTTCCGCTTAACTCATTATCATCAATCTCACTCTTTTTTTCTTCTCTCTCACAAGCTTTTTCTTCTGGACATTCTTCAGGTTTACTTTCACTCTCAATTCTTGATTCTTCTGGTCCCTGGACATTTTCAACTTCAAAATCAGGATCTTCGGCTGAAGACGTAGAGTTTAGCGACATCGATGATCATCGATGTCGCTAAACTCTACGTTTTCTTCTAACTGTTCAAGCCAGTCTTCTATTAGATTATCATTATTTATGGGTGTTCCTTTAAAACTTTGTAAAGTAGATCTAGTCTGCCCTCCACTTAAATTCGCCATCTGTACATACATAGACATTTAATAAGTGGGTATTTTATATAAGTTTATAACAATGTGGTTACGTCTAAGAAACTTCAGGCAAATTTACAACTGTTACTGAGCTAACGACTGATACACACTATGAAAACGTAAACATTTTTGGTAGGTGACGTCTGACAGAATTAACGCTTATTGCTTTACTTACGTCTATCCGACACCAGGTGCTTATTCTGCCACACGTGTGAACTGCATCGCCGCGCGCGCCTGACTGATCACTTGCTCTCACCGTTTTAGGAAGGTACTGAGCGGAACAGAACTACATCACGCCATATCGCGGAATGGCAACGTTGTTCTTGGTTTGCGATGTCTGAGAGACTACCACCTCAGTCGCAGAGGGTTAAAAAGAACTATAATTTTAATTCAAAAAGAACAAACTATTCTTTTCAATGATAAACCGAGAGATTTTAAGATTTTAACTTCTGCACGTGACAAGTTTTCAGAACTATGCAAATATTGAATTTTTACTGTAAACTTTTGCCTTTGTTAGATACTAAAATAATCTGAACCTTTGTTATATTAAAACTTCGAATATCGAGAAAGAAAAAAAAAAGATATTCAAAGCATAGTTACATATATAATATCAGGGTGATCGTATTTCTCTCGGTATTTTGTTGAAAAAAAATATATCGAAACTCTGATAAAAACAAAAACAGAATGACAAAAATAATCTTATGTACTTACTGGGATTCGAACACGGGTGGGCGGCAAAATTTACCTTTGTAATCTAATGAAATTTAAGCCCTATTTCAATGCCATTTAATGTGGTTATAAAATCATTTTCTGAAAATGAAAACTACATGAACAAAACCCCTATATACAAACTTTCATGAAAATATTTATATATTAATATATTATACTAGTATTGCTCATTTAAAGTAAAGGATATCTTATTAGAATTGAAACTAGCATTTAAGTGATAATTTTCTATGCTTTTCCATTTACACTTGATAACAATATCGTATTTCTTCTATTTTGATCTCATTTGTATGCTAGTCCTAGTATTTTCAGCCCCAGATACTTGGCTCACGAAAAACTTTATCAACGAAGGCCGAAAGATATCGGGACGAATATTTTTACTAGCAATTTATTGTATTATTTAAGCTAGTAATGTAAACATTAATACTGACAACACCATTGAGAACGCTTAAACACAGGGCTACCTGTGTTTACTTATAATATGTCTTGTGAGCACAATGTATGCTGTTAACAGAGGTTAATTATAACTAAGCAAATAAGAAACAGTATAACAATCAATTATATTTTCTGCTAACAAAAATTACTTGGAAAAGATATTTCATAATCGTTAAATGACTCGCAAATAAAGACATCACCTACTACTAACCATAAAGTAGAAAGGCACAGTAGCTTCATTATTAGTTTTACACTTAAAAAAGAAAACTAGCTAATTTATCGGATGAGCACATACACGTTACATATTTCAAGAATTGTGATCAGGTGATCGCCCAAGTTTATATATTTCTAAGTTTTACGTCCGACTCAAACATGCAATGGTCTTCAAATCGCGACATAGTCCGTTAGTTTTTTAGTGGGGCTACAGCATATTAAAAAAAAGGCTATGTGACGTATACAACAACATAAGACGTAGTACAAGCTAAGAACCATTTTTTTTATGGCTGAGTAGGTAAAGTACAAGATCGCAATGTGATGCAAAATGGCTTGATTAGAATAGAGTTATTATTTATTTGACATACACAAAAAATCTTCTTACTATCAAATTGCAAGGACAGATAAAATAAAACATCTAATAATGATCATAATTAGTTGTGCTTGGAGTACATGCTGTTGTTTTGGTCAGCGACGCCCGACTCAGCGATGTTTTTAAAAACAATAGTGATGCTAAAAAGAGTACTATAAAAAATATCAAAAATAAACACAAAACCATTTTTTTTTTATGGAAACCAACGGCGATACAATATACAATTAAATTATATTAGTTTGGCTTAAAAGTACGGCTAATTACAGATTTCCATAAGTGTACATATACTGTTATGTTGAAGTTAGAAAACCAGTGTGTGTGTGTGTGTGTGTGTGTGTGTGTGTGTGTGTGTGTGTGTGTGTGTGTGTGTGTGTGTGTGTGTTTGTTCTATTCTTTTTTATTTAAAGCCTCAAGAACTTTAATTTTAAAAGTCGATTTACTGTGAGTAAATAAATCAATTTCATTAAAATAGTCGTTGTAAACTTGCGGCAAACGAGAAAGTGGGGCGTTCATGGCATACTTTGTAGTAGAGAACGGGACGCTCAGAAGCAGGGGCTGCTGGCGCTGGGAGCGGCGGCCCGGCACACGGTACGACACGCCAGCTACCAGCTCACTGCAGTCGACTCGACCGCGCACTATATCGTATAGTAGGCAAACATCTATCAGCTTGCGTCTGTCTGAGAGGGTAAGAAGACCGTATCGCTTACAGTTTTCCTCATAAGTCGGTAAAGCAGGATGACGAATACGATAGTTTAGTAATTTTATAAAAAGTTTTTGTATTTTTTTCACGCGATCAGTATATATTGAATATTGAGGGCTCCATATAGGGCTGGCATATTCCAGTACACTACGTACAAAAGCAAAGTATATAATTTTGAAGGTAGGCTCGTTCGTAAATATTTACATGTTCTGATAACAAAACCTAAATTCCTAAATGCCTTATCGACAATTTTATCTATATGTTCAGCCAACAACAGTTTGCTGTCAAAACATACACCTAGGTCTCTGACTATTGTAGATCTTTGAATTGGACTTCCATTAAAGTTGTATTGAAATTCAATTGGCTGAGTATTACGTGTAAAACTGATACACTCGCACATCTTAATATTAACTGTAATATTATTTACCTTATAGTAGGTAAAAAGTGAGTCTAAATCATTTTGCATTAATAAACATTCTTGATAATTTTGAATTTTATAAAATATTTTTTTATCATCGGCATACATCAAGTGTTTTGTTGACGTGAAACAATCTGCAATGTCATAAACGTAGACACTGTAGAAAAGAGGCCCTAAATGTGATCCTTGAGGAATTCCAGTAGGTATGCTAATGAAATCCAATCTATATCCACCCATTACAACCGCTTGAGATCTATTGTTTAGATTGGACTCAATCCATCTCAGCAAATCACCATGCACACCCAGCCTTTGTAGCTTGTTTAAGAGAATGCTGTGATCTACACGATCAAAAGCTTTTTCAAAGTCCGTGTAGACCACATCAATCTGTCCCCCTCCGTCCATATTGCATAACACATAATCAGTGAAACATACCAAGTTCGTAACCGTAGAGCGTTGTTTGAGAAATCCATGCTAGTTCGCAGACGGGCCTTTGCATATCACAGGGTAAATAGAGAATACTATTTTACTAAACGTTTTCAATTTTTACACAATGTGTGGAAGAAATGTCAAAATTCCTGACTCTGACGTTTTCTCTTTAGATTGCTGTCAAAAGTCATATTAGCATTATCTAAGGAGCTAAGTTATAGAAGAAAAAAATAAAACTTTTTCATCATACATCGTGAATTCAAGAAAAGCACTTAATTAAACACGCGCAATGCATAATAATCACATGACTAGGATATTTTAGTTAAATTCATAGTTAATATAAATGAGACACTTATCTCACCACATCATTCGTATAAAACCGAAGCAAGATCAAAGTATTATTTGACGTTATCGAATGCAACACATTTTCTACATTAACGTTTCGGAGGAGTATAATTTAACTCACAAATAAACTTTTCAGACTGCCAATTTCATTCGTATGGATATAATACAAACTAAGGCAGAATACCCGATGGTTATTATGAGTGTCTTCATCAATTTGATCTGAAACAGCCTTTTAACGGAATCCTTAAGGGATGATTTTACTGTCCATCTCTCTTTCGACGCCATATTTTTGAGGAACTCTTTTAGATATATACCTAAGTAAAGCTGACATTTCATGGTATAGACGGTAATATACAATGTTTCTGGATAAAATGAATGAAACGCCTATAGGAGGTGCAAGTAGACCTTTCCTTTGGACATTCCTGATATACATACATGATATACATAGAAAAATGACCTAAAATGATATACAAAAAAAAAACATTATATTAGCTTATATTAAATAATAAAAATCTGACATTCAATCTTTTGTATAGGGAAACTATGTGCAAAAATTTCGATTTCGTTCTTGCTTTCCATAAAACGTAGGTCACTTCGACAAGTTGTTTTGACGAGTGCAGTTTATAATATTAGTTTGTAAAATGACAAAACACTATTTAAACAAAAACAAAACTAGCAGGCTTTCTCTTTATTTCTGCGTTATACGAGTAATATTTTCAATTTTCTGAGCTGTCAATTTGTGCCGCCACTCTTAATTACCCACCAATATGGAATACTTCATTAAAACCTTTCGTTCGCTGAAAAGGATATTAATCAGACAAACTATTTGGATACTAATGAGAACATTATGATACAAAATACATTACGAACTTATGTGGACTCATCAACCACTTAAAAATATAAACATCCCACCCAACATAGACCCTACCTGCTGCCTTGTGGGATAGTGCTAAAAAGAAGAAACGCCAAAAACTCAGTCACATTTTACCAATACTTTTTCAAATGTAAAAACAAAAGACACCAATCACATTCATTGCTCTGATCCCAAAGTAAGTAGCTAATGCACTTGTGTTATGGAAATCAAGAACAACAGTGGTACCACGACACCCAGACCTAAGACAATGTAGAAAGTTCTGATTTCTACATTGACCCGAGCGGGAGTCGAACCCGGGACTTCGGAGCAGCAACGCCTTGAAACCTAGCGTACTTAGCCACTACCCCACTGAGGTCGGAGAAGGAGAAATCAGGGCCTTTCTGGAGTTCTCGTCCAGGTCACATTCGTTCCCTGAGCTCTAAGAAAGTCAATGAAAGCCGGCTTCTAAATCTAAATTATTATATGCCGTTTCAGAGTAGTTAAAGAATAGAAGGCATGGAGAAATAAAGTGGCTGTGACATACGGACGGACGGACACAAATGAAGAAAATATAAATGTTCCGTTTTTTGCCATTTTGCTACGAAACCCCAAAAACACATTCAATTATATTATCCTTCTTTATTTTTCATTAAACTCGGCTGCGCAGCCAATATTCTCACTTAAGTTTATTAACTAAGCGCTCGGTTTAAGTTCATGCAAAATGCATTTAGTTTTAAAACAAGCACGTACTGAGCGCTTATTAGTGAAGTTTGGCTAAAAATTTGAGTGAATTTTCTCTGGTTTTTCTACATCGACTTGGCAAGTAATGAGTTGCCAAGTCACTATTTACACCACTTCAGTCCACTTTTTTCACCAGTCACTATTTAGACTCGACTTACACAGTGCGACATTTAGCATCGATGCAATCGCTATGCAGCATCGATGCAGTCGCAGTGCTAAAGCGCGTTACCATCGATGCAGTCGTGCCTCTGCATCGATGCTAACGCGAGACTGCATCTGCTGTTCACTACGTGAGTCGCGATACTTTAGCGCGTTTTCAAAAGTCGCAGTGTGTAAGGGGTTCTAGTGCCTCATCACACGAATGGAACTTTATTGCAGCAGCCTACACGACGGCGTGTCAACGGCACATTGACGGCTAGCCGTTGGCATGTCCCTGTCAGTCGACGATTGCTACTTTCTTGTATATCAGCAACGCATTTTTTTAAATAAATATTGAACACTAATCACATAATGGTTTAGAATGTTATTAACACTCACAGTGTAATATTTTATATTCATAAAGATGTAATAAGAAACCAAAAATTAGCGCACGGGAGGGAACTGTTGCATAAACAGACGAGTAGATGACGCTAAACGTCACGCGTACTGACGTATCCATAACAGACCACAAATTTTGCAAGGTCAGACTGGCAGCACGGTAGCTCAATTAGTAGAGCGTTTGGCCCGGTTAGCCAGAAGTTGCAGGTTCAAGTCCCGCTCGTGCGCTAATTTTTGGTTTCTTATTTTATCTTAATGAATCACCAATCACATATATTGCTCTGATCCCAAAATAAGTAGCTAATGCACTTGTGTTATGGAAATCAGATACAACGGTGGTACCACAACACCCAGACCCGAGACAATATAGAAAAAAATGATTTCTATATTGACCCGACCGGGAATCGAACCCGGGATCTTAGAGCGGCTACGCCTTGAAACCAGTGTGCTTAGCCACTTCGCCACTGAGATCGTCGAAATTGACGGCAGCCTTGGGAGGTTTCACTGCCGTCCATGTGACTTCAAGTTTTTTTTTACCTACCTCTGTAGTTAAATTGTGGGTCATCAACTGCGTCCTGTCACACTGTGACAAATCTATCTCGCTCGCACTTATCATCTGCAGCGCACTGTATGTTCTTATCTCTATTTACATAAGGGGCCTCAAAACTCTCTAACTATAGTTTTCTTAGTTTTAATTACGAGTACATCTCTTTGTTTTCCATGGTAATTTAATATTATAAAAACGGCTTTTAAAGTATATGCTAGGATATTATAAACAACCAAAATTAATATAAAATTTGGCGAAACAAGCATAAATATTTTCCATTGAAATGCAGTATTAAAAGACTTCCAATAAAAAAGCTTTGCTTACAACTTGCGCCCGTCAATAAGCAGAGTGTCGAATTCACAATATCCTACGACGCTGTGAAACTGTAAAATTATTGGGGTTCCGTTTTGGTATATGAAAATCGGCTCCTTTAAGCTAGACCTCGACAAAGTGATTGACATCGACATATCGGTCGGTCAGTCATTAAAAGACTATAAACCAATGTTTTACAATGTTAACACAGTGTCATGTTTATATATATTTTTGAAGGGAAACCCACTGTTGCAAAAACAGACGGGTAGATGGCGTTGACGTCATGCGTACTGACGTATCCATGATGGACCAGAAATTTCGCACAGTCGGACCGACAGCCCGGTAGCTCAATTGGAAGAGCGGTGGCCCGGTTAGCCAGAAAGGTCCAGGTTCAAGTCCCGCACATGCACAATTTTTGGTTTCTGTCCACGAATGGACATATTTTTTGATATAAAACCTTTATTATTTGTATCTATGAAATTCCGTATGTTTTTTATACTTTCGATTGTTTTTTGATTACTGATTTGTACGTCGTATGAATTACGCGATACTGAAAGCGAAAAATGTGATTTTGATTATAACGACTCAATCACAGTTTCTTATTACATCCTCAAGACTATAAACCATTTCTCAAAAAGCTTAGTGATTGTCGATTAAAGTAGACGGCAATTTGACAATTTGACGATAGAAGTTGACAAATACTAAGACGTAGATTATTTTGACGCCGACTGTTGATTAAGGGTTCAAACATACAAGTAGCACGATGACAATAGTAAAACCCGCTGCATCAGCCGACACGTTGACGGCATACAATGACGTGTCGACAGATTGCTGTACCGTTACCATGAGTGTACGGCGGTTTTACTCGATAGCGACCGCTTGAGGCTCTGCGCAGTTTTCCATAGCCTTTTTTTTACGTCGTCGTTAGTGAGTTAAACTACCGTAAACTCATGGAAACGGTACTGGCAACGACGATGCCGATAACCGTTTTTTATACAGGAGCCAGTTGAAAATAGATTTTTACAAAGATTGTAATACCATTAATTGATTATAATAAGAAGCGTCAATGAAATAGTTAAATAAAAAACATGTTATCATCATCATCATCATCAGCCAAAGGACGTCCACTGCTAAACATAGGCCTTCCCCACGGCTTTCCAAAGCGACCGATCCTAGCGGTCTGCATCCAGTTTGATCGTGCGATCTTTACAAGGTTGTCTGTCCATCTTGTCGGTGGACGTCCTTCACTGCGTCTCTGGTCGAAGGGTCTCCGTTACCTTAGTTCTTCTACGTAGCTCCTCATTTCTGATTAGATCCCGTAGGGAAACTCCCAGCATAGCCTTCTCCATCGCTAGTTGTGTGATTTTGAGCTTCTTTATAAGGCCCATAGTCAGAGACCATGTTTTGGATCCGTATGTCATCACTGGTAACACACACTGGTTGAAGACTTTCGTCTTCAGACACTGAGGTAGATGAGATGAGAAAACAGTCTTGCGCAATTTCCCGAACAACATGTGTTATTTGAAAATGTTATCTTTTTCATTTGTTGTTATTTCAAATCCCCCCTGAACATACCGAATCCCATGCTCTAATTTTCATCATTTTTAATAGCACCAATTAGCAATTCAGAATCAATGTCGGAGCACATTTTCTTCCTCGCTCCTGGACTACTTGCATCTTTAGTCAGTCAGTTCAGTCTTCTATCAAAGTGGCGCCCGCGCGCGGCTAGCTGGCGACATCTGCTGATTGCAGCCGCCGACGCCTCGTCAGCATGTCGTTATATATGTCGCTGAAACTGCCATTCGTGTGTAAGAACTCTATCTTCGACAACGCGTTGATAAAAATATTAGGCAGACCGCGAAATTGAAACCTCGCCTGCGGGGGCACAGGGGCGCGGGGGGAGGCAAGAGCGGTGTGCCAGTTTAAGGACAGATCGTTGTTTTGGTCAGTGACTCTCGACTCAGTCAGAGGTTGTACAAACAATACTGATGCCAAAAAAAAGAAAAAAAAAACAATTTATTATTGCGATACTAGCCAGCAAGTCAAAACTACCAACGCCAGGTCGCCTCTACGTAGCTTATTAGCTACGGTGTAGTATTTAGTAGCTACGCGCGAAGGTGCGAGTTTCCCCAGTCGTTTTGCGACTTTCCCCATTCGTTTTTTTTGAATGTTGTGAAGAATTTCTTGCACATGTGTTTGGGAGCCTTCATAGATCAACATAGTCAAAAATTATAAAATTCCTACCATTTCACATACTCGTACATGCACATTAAATTGATTACCTCCTTTGTTGAAGCGGTAAAAATATACTGAACGTGATCATAAGTAAATAAAAATCCCTGTAGGTAAAAAACTGCAGTAAAAATATTTATACGCGATTCAAGCAGTAACCAATGCAGATCATGTTTACAGTTCAACGGTTTTAAAATAAAACACGTTACGAATTGCCTCGTGTAGATCGAAGTAAATGAAAAGATATTTTTTATGCTCCGGACATTTTATTTGCGGAGCTGACGCATTGAGTATAGTTAAGACGCACGCATATGCGACTTAACTATACCGACAATGATGCAACTAATTGTGTGTAATTAATTGTGTGTATAACTTATATATATATATATATATATATATATATATATATATATATATATATATATATATATATATATATATATATATATATATTAGTTATAGTCAATTTGTGATGTTGCCTCTTCTCCAAGTTGATTTTCGCAATGCCGTCGTGGCTTCTACTTGTAGATTTTCAAACAATGATCAATAGATTAGTATCCACAGAGTTCACGCAGCTGGTTGATTTTGACATATATATATATATATATCTATACTAATATTATAAAGCTGAAGAGTTTGTTTGTTTGTTTGTTTGTTTGTTTGAACGCGCTAATCTCAAAAACTACTGGCTCGATTTGAAAAATTATTTTTACGTTGGATAGTCCATTTATCGAGGAAGGCTTTAGGCTATATAACATAAAGATACGACTCATAAGACCACAGCAGCAATGAAAAATGTTGCGAAAACGGGAGAAAGATATTCCTTTTGAGAGCTTCCGCTGCATACGCTGCGGAAACCGCTTAAGTTACACAAAAATAATGTATGCCAGGATTGTTCAACATTAATAGTTCTATAATAAAGTCCGCAAGAGCATGTGTCTATCTTTTATGGTTGACTTACTACAACCTTTTTTATGTTCATAAATTTGTGAAAAAATAATGCATTATTTTTAGAGGTGTATTATACACACAGGTATTTATTCTTATCAAAATAAATACATTCATCATCACGAGCATTTCATTTAGAACAAAGTTGCCCTTTATATCATTTGATTCCAATAAATATCTTAGGAGCTATCACAGTTTTAACATAACTCCGCACCAAAATAATGTTCGCAGCTTAAGTACAACGTGCGCTTGCGCTAATATATTATAAAGCTGAAGAGTTTGCAAACTAAAAACGCGCGGACGAAGTCGCGGGGGACCGCTAGTATATATCTGTACGTCAAAATATATATATATATATAGTCTCCCTAGCCGATTTCGACTACGGCGGCCAGTCACAACGACTAACCGACTGAGCGGGACATATTATAGTGCACAAGTGTGTGTGCAAACACAGGTGCACTCTCTATTCCTTTCACTCTCATAGCCCGATGGGACAGCAATCTGACACGATCGGAGAGAGTTCAGGCGCACGACCAACGGTTTTACGTGCTTTTCCGAGGCACGGGGATGAAACACCGCTAACTTCCAAACTCCGGGCTACCCTAAGAATTTCTGAACAGGAAAACTCAGTTATATATTATTGGCCTGACCCGGGGATCGAACCCGGGACCTCTGGCGCAGCCGTCGCTTTTAAGTGCGACCCTTCTACCGCTGCGCCACCGAGGCACTCATAACTAATACATATAGCTTGGTCAGAACGAAATATAGCATTTGCGAATTTCGCATGCGAATGCATTCAAATGATATGTACTAACAACATTACTTGTGAAAAAACCGACTTCAGAACCAAAATGCACTAAAAAGTCTTAAATAAACTCTTCACCATTGAAAGGAAAGGAATCCGTTTTAGGCAAACAATTTCTTTTTGGACTCGGTGCTGTGATAGTTGATGATAGTCAAAGTGATGGCACCGACTCCAAAAAGAAATTGTTTGCCTAAAACGGATTCCTTTCCTTTCAATGGTGAAGAGTTTATTTAAGACTTTTTAGTGCATTATGGTTCTGAAGTCGGTTTTTACTTTTTTTTAAAGTTTATTTTATTTCTTCATTTTTAGTGATTACATAAGAGGGGGGGGGGGGAGAGTTGCACCTTATGATTCAATTTTTTAAGAAGCTACAAATTACCTATCATAAGTTTCGTCATTACAATAACTGAACTCCTAAGCGTTAAGGAGTTCCACCATCAGCTCAGCCCCACAAGATGTTGACTATCAGACGTAACAACACGTCAACATTAAGATTCTAGTAAAGAAATACTATACGTGCCTTTAAAATTTGAGGGTTTCCCTCGATTACACCAAGATTCCATCATCAGATCCCAAAATGGAAAAAATGGGACCAACTAGAAAGTACACCCTCTAAGTAGGCGAAAAAATTTTTCGATTCGGTCGACAAACGACTGAGATATGAGGTAACATACATACAAAAAAAAAATATGATAAAAAAAAACATACAGTCGAATTGATAACCTCCTCCTTTTTTGAAGTCGGTTAAAAAAGGAAGCATAACATACAACGCAGCTTCTAATGAATAAGTTTTTTTCATGTTGTACCATTAGTGTAGAGCATTTATTATGGGCATTTATTTTTATATTGTGACAAGTCTGACATGAAGTACTATTGTATTTTCTGTGGTCTGACAAGCACCCTATTGGCTCTTGAATTCAGACACTAGGGTTTGTTTTACCCTAAATCAAAATAACATTATTGTCACGTGCTTTCATTAGAAAATAATATAATCTTGGGTAATATTTACTCAAGACGAACTTATTTAAGAGGACGTTATCTTTATCTTTCATGAAAGACACGCTTAATGTCATGTTATTAAATCAGACTTTAGCTCCTTAGATAGCAAAGTTGATCGAACTCGGAAAAACACATTATAACAATTGAAGATACCATTAGGATGACAACTTGGATCGATGTAGTGATGCGATTTTTTTAATATCGATAGAAATATCGATGCCTCAAAATCTATCTCGAGGCCGATTCTCGCGGCAATCGAACTATTTTCGTGTGGTAATTTGATTGCGAGTTTAACCGTTTTACCTCAACAATAAAGGCAAATGCACAACTATACACGTAAAAAAATATCGCACGAAAAAATCTAAATACAATATGGAAATGGCGGCCCTGAGATATCAAAAACTATTTTTCTATGACAATGAAAATTCGATTGGTGAACTTATTTCATATAAGAATTGCACGACAATGGTCCCCCTGGTTTCGATAACTCTACTCATAAAGGTAAACCAATTCTTCTTTTTCTCAAAAAGAAAGATACCGAGAGAAGAGTGCTGTCTTTCTTTTAATTTGATTCTCAAATTTTTAACGATAGTATCTGTATACTTGTAATTTTTGACTATTTTTTATTGAAATTTTTAAGTGTTATTTGAGTAATTAATAGTAGGTTTCTCTTAAATTTAAATCCTATATTTACATGTTTTAAATTTAAATGCAATGGGGTGGGGTATGGCTGGTCGGTAAACGGTCTGCATCCAGTGTGGTCCTGTGACCTTAACAAGGTCATCTGTCCACTGTCTGTTTGCGGGAGGTAGGGCGCAATTGCCTGAACTACTACTCAAAGCGGTTACGGTTCGTGTGGTTGGGTGTCTGTGCCGGCGTCGCTTATTGGAAATTTAAAGCAAAATAATAAACTTCAACTTAATAATGGATTCCCGGAAAGTAACGCCTGATTCAATTAATTGATTGTCGTTGATTTTAAACCAACTTTATTAATTTTAATCAGTATAATTATTTGTGGTAAAGCGGTATTACTTTAATATCGATCGAAGTCGATAACTTTGCGTCATCAACCGTCACAGCTCTAGCCCGTATTAACCTGTTAAAAGTTACGAGCAAGTACCTACTGAAGTTTGGAGCAGATTTGGATATTGTGACGTCGGTTCAAATTACCGATAGTGTGGCTAAACTATCGGTCTTTGGACAAGCAAACTTTATCGATAGTAAGTAAACAAACTTGGGGTTGGTTTCATTGGTACTAAAGCTGCATCTGAGATTATTGGTTTGAGAGATTGCTGATACAGTTTTCGTTTCCAGCAGAGATGCATTAATTGTTATTAGTTACAATCGATCTCGATTATATCATGATTATTATTGTGGACTATTAATTTTTAAAAAATATGAGCTTTAAGACCGATGCGCACACAGCAATGCCGGCACAGTGCCGACTCGTGCCGATCAGTCACGTATCTATCAGTGTAAGTGAAAAATGATATTACATCTAGTCAGACGATAGCGTTGTATTGTAGCATTTCGCTTTTCATCTGAGTGAATGACAAAAATTTGTATAAAATCTTTTTTTTACCAGGTTCAGCTTTGAATAAACCTCGAAAGATATGATGACCTAATATGTATTTTGGCATAAATTACAAAATTATGAAAAAACGTATTTTCTCTTGATTCAGAGTCGCTGAAAATCTTTGTAGTAATTTGCTCCTTTCATTATTTTAAATGTAGTTTTTTTAACTATGCTTTTTTTTTGTTACTAGCCTTACTGCATAAGTCATTTATAATTACATCCCATCACTAATACTGTCATATTATGTTATCTGAAAGTTAGTGCCGTTGAGTTTGACGTCCCATGGGGTATATATGTAGCCTTAAGGCTGCGTTCCCCCTACCCTACTTTACACGAGTTTGACACTTTGTTTTTGACACTTACGGTTTCAAAACTTAGTTCAAACAAAATGGTAATTTCAGGAAACTATTCACTCGAGTATTATACGAAGGTCAATTTGAATAGTTGGGAGAGTTCGCTAATTAAATAATTTAATTAACTGAATAGTTATTCGCATTTGATAGAACGTAAGCCCACTTGCAGGCCAAAGTTAACCACTAACCTAATTATAAAATATCTATGGGTCTTTCTGTCTTTGTCTAAATCTTATAAACTTTTAGAGTAAACTGTTTTAACCGATTTGAAAAAAGGAGGTTATCAATTAAACCAATAGATAGTAAATATTTTTGTGGTGTCGTCAGATAAAATGTAAGTATGTTGATCTGTTAAGGCTTCATAACGCGTGTGCCAAATTTCGTAAGTGTATGTATGTTTGTCTCAGGATTTCTCTAAAACGAGATGACATAGCGAGATTATTCTTTTTCAGTGCATTTAAATACAGTTCAACTTAGGTTTCATTAACATATCCAGTTATAATTTCATTTTTTGTATTTATTCTAGGGTTAACATTTATTCTCGTTTGGCCTCGAATCGACTCTCAATCAGTTTTTAGAAGGCGGTTATTTATAAGCTCAAATAAATACTTTTACTACAGCATATGGTATGTGTGACCGCGTGTCGTGTTTGAATAATAAACACGTAGTATAAATCTCCAGGTTCTTCTCCAATACATTTATTCCAACAAAATAAAACAAAGATAGGGCACAATGTGAGAGAAAGTACAAATAGAGGCTATATTCTGGCATGAAGCTCGCTTTTATACAAATCAAAACCCTGAACTACAGTAAAAAAACAGTGGGGACGACATCCGTTTCCATATCCGAACATTTACTAAAATATTTAGTTGTAGAGATAAACAATCTGCTAATTAAATATGTAAATTCATTAATTATTTAGTTATTAATTGTACTGAATTTAGTTAGCCTTTTAGATTATTATTTTAATAGTTACAATATTTAAAATAAATCTAACCTCCACCAACCAATCAGATTCAACTTCCTTTTGGCGCTAAAATGAACATTTGTTATACGGCAGATATAAAAATCTAAGTAAATAAGTGTCCCAATAATCTTAAAATAATTAATATACAATTAGTTAAATACAATTCTTATAATTAAATCACTTAAAGATTAATCCAAGTTATTCTTATATCATAGCCAAATGACATTCAACATGGTGGACACTTCCGACATTTACGTTAATCATAATATTTCAAGTCTAGATAGGCATATGAATTGTAATGTATTAAACATATTATGACGAAAATAATGTGTAATTTAGTGAATACAATAGTGTTACATAAGTCACACGCAGTGAGTATGTGGTTTAGTGTTGAAGTATACTAATACAGAACTAAGTAAATATATGGGGCAGACTAGGATCGGGAATCGTCGTGTAACATATGGTATTCAGACATAAAAATATCGCTATTAAGGGTCCCATTTTAATGTTATACTAGCGGACCTGAAACTTTATTTCGTCAAACCCGTCCCGCCTCGGCCTCGTCCCGCCCATCCCCATTATTTTAAAAGTTAAGCAGTCCCAGCGAACATTGTTTTGCCCCGGCCCCGTCTAGCCCCAGCCTCGGCCCCGTCGAACGGGAGAAAAAATATCCTATGTCCTTCTTCTGATTCTAAGCTACCTCCACACCAATTCATCCCGGCCCCGACCCACCCCAGACCCGGCTCCGACCAGGAGTGGGCTCCTGGTTTTAAGCTACCTCCCCACCATTTTTTTGCAAAATCAGTTCAGCCGTTCTTGAGTTATAAATAGTGTAACTAACACGACTTTATTTTATATACACATATATAAATACAATGTTTTGTTTTTCGATATGAATGCTTGGTATTATCCTCATTCAACAATCCGCAATAAAGGTACAAGAATTGTAATATCTTATCTACTATTCTAATATACGAGCGTTATTTGCCTAAAGCTCCTTGATACAATAGGAAATAACATTTCAACCATTTTAACAGCAGATCCGAGATATCAGGATCATCAGCCGTTGTAGGATCCTCAATCCTGAAGTTTTATATCCAGTTTTACGATCTCGTAAATTGTTGGATATCACACTGGCATATTTGTTGGCACATTACACTACGAGCGACGGAGCAACGTTGTCGAAGAAAATCTTTAAGATTATAGAAAGGAAACGTCGGCAGCGGGCGTAGTCTGGAGCGAATTTTTGACATTCTGCGTAGACAATGCTGAGAAAAAATTGGTAGTGTAGTAATTTGTATTTTTGATTACGCTAAAGGAGATCGTAACACTAAAATAAATCAGAAATTTAAAACAGCTGACAGTCTGTTTTCAACCGACTTCAAAAAAAGAGGTTATCGGTTCGACTGTCTTTTTCGCTTACCGAGGGGCTATACCTTTTAGTTGGTCCCATTGTTGCTTAGTCGAAATCTGATGATAGGCTCTTAGTGCCATCGAAGGAAAACCTCGAATTTAAAAGGCATGTTTAGTATTTTCGTACTATAATTTTATTTAAGACTTGTTGTTGCGTCTGACAGTTGACAGTGTGTGGAGCTGAGCTAATGGTGGAACTCTTAAACGCTTAGGAGTTCAGTAATTTTAATGACAGAACTTATGATAGTTAATTTGTAGCTCATTAAAGAACAGAGGCATTTTGGTTTTGAATTCATTCTTTTTATGTTAATTTTATTACAGGACTGTTCGACACGAGGGAAGATAATGCGTTTATTATCGTATGTATGAGTACGTATTGATCAAAGTATGTGATAAAAAAGAAGTCTTATTATTCCACCCTGTTAGGTTTACATTAACTGCGGAATCATCTTTAGCAAAACCTTTAAAAAAAAAGAACAAATCGTGTCAATTTAATCTCGCTTTGTAAATACGAAGTCTGATCAGAACTTCAGAATCAGACGTGATTAGGTACCTTTTTTTCTATAGGATCTAATTTCTTGACAAAGTTTATAAAAAAATATATAAGACAGCCCTCTCCGTCGCTCGTTGTGTGATTTAGAGCTTCTGTATAAGGCCCATAGTTAGAGACCATGTTTCGGATCCATATGTCATCACTGGTAATACACACTGGTTGAAGACTTTCGTAAACGACCTTGTAAAGATTGCAGGATCAAACTGGATACAGACCGCTAGTGATCGGTCGCTGTGGAATGCCTTAGGGTAGGCCTATGTTTAGCAGTGGACGTCCTTTGGCTGAAAATGATTATGATGATATAGAACAGGTAAAAAATATAGCTTTTTAAGACCAAACCAAACAAACAAACATTTTTAGCCCTTCAATTCCAGATAGTGGAATGCACCAAGGAGCCATCGATTCCAACTTTGCGGTCTCCAGACTTTACGCAAAGTTCAGAAACTATTTTTCTAGAAGATTCCGCTGACGTATCATGTATCTTGGGACTGTGATGTATCAAAATATCCGGCATATTTCCCTGACCAGTATTTAGGTTACCCTATATAAGTCTTTTGTTTGATATTATTGGATCGACATGGATTTAAGCCCTTCTAATAGATTTTAGCTCAAATTGATTGAATTCTCTCATTGAATTTCAAATCTTGTTTTGTATTTTTTAAAGTTATATTTATCTGAATCACAAGGAAACATGAGGAAAACTTTTAAAAAAATAAGAGGAAAAGGTCTTGGTCAATAGATAACCCCACTTATCTAATACTTATATTATAAAGCTGACGAGTTTGTATGAACGAGATAATCATAAGAACTACTGGACCGATTTGAAAAAATATTGTTGTGTTCAAGGAAGACTTTAGGCTATAAAACATCATGCTGCAATGGGAGGGGAACTCGCAAACACAGTCGCAGGGTACCACTATCTATACTAAAACCACTATCTATATATTTTCTGTGCCAGGAGACAACGCTCTGCATAGCTAGGTTGATACAATTATGTCTACTTACTATCATTTCTTATCTATAATATAAAATTATATTACATCATTATATTCGAAATCGGCCATAAAGAGTTGCAGGAATTTATGAATAAATTTGGCAATAACAAAGACCATTGTTTTAATAAATCGAAATAAAAAATAATAAATTAAATGCATTAACATAATCAAAAAAGTGTTTCCTCACCATTCAGATAATATCTTCAAATTAATATGAAACTTTCTAAGCATCAACTCTTCAAAGTCACGCAAAACTCCCAAATTTCTGAACATACTTTCAACTTTCCCATAATATTATCATATCATGAACAATATTGTAGGCACAACGTAAGACTTCTTTCTTAGTTATCTCGCTCACTCGCAGGGTCATGTTTTAATGAGAGACTGAGATGGAGTCGATATAAACCAAAGGTTCTACATAGTAGAGCCTTCAAAGGAAGTTGATGCTGAACCGTTCCATTCCCCACTTGTAATACGTCTTAAAGACGAGAATTCAGAACTCATCATCATATTACTCGCAACCGACATTTTCTAGTGATGTGAAACGTGATATATCGATTTTTTTAAATAAAATTAAAAAATAGATTTATTTTTTAAATCATAACAATTTTTGTGCCAAAAAATATTGAAATTCGAATAAGCAAAAATATGGGCCTTATAAGGACGCTCAAAATCGCACAGCGAGCGATGGAGAGGGATATGCTATTTCTCTATGAGATTGCATCAGAAATAAGGATATACGTAGAAGAAGTAAGGCAACGTACATAGCCCTGAGAACCAATAAGCTCAAGTGGTATTGGGCAGGGCACATAGCGCGAAGACCTGATGGCCGATGGGGAAAATTGGCGACCCTTCTACCAAAGACGTGGCGTAGGACGTCCACTGACAAGATGAACAAACGAACGAATTGTAAAGATCGCAGGATCAAACTAAATACTATCCGCTTGTGATCGGTCGCTGTGGAAAACCGTGAAGGAGGTCTATGTTTAGCAGTGGACGTCTTTTGGCTGACAATGATGATAATAAGCAAGACACTGTTCATAAGCAAAACGATTGACTTATGTATGTAATATTTTCTAAAGCTATTCACTGACTTAATACAAATTTGAAGCGTAAGTTATTTAAAGGCAGGTGAGTGACAGCTGCTATATTTACGGGCTATTATTATTTTATTCACAAGCGGTCCCCCGCGACTGCGTCCGCGCCTTTTGAGTTTGCTTTCTCTCCTCCTGTCACATCATGATGTTTTATAGCTTAAAGCCTTCCTCGATAAATAAGCTATCCAACACAAAAATCTTTTTGTCAAATCAAACCTTAAATTTCTGAGATTAGCGCGTTTAAAATGTTTTTAAACAAAATAAGTAATAAGTGAATAAGTAATAAGTACAAGCATAGAGTGAAGGACTTTTATCTTGTGTTTTTATTCCCAGAATATTCATTTATTTTTATTAATATGTGAGGTACGATGCGATATTTATTTTAAGAAAAAATGCTTTTAAGAACTCAAAGTCGTAAGGACAGCTACTCTGTGTCTGTTTTATTAAAAACGTTTTTCTTTTTACATTTTTTCATCTAATGGTAAAACATTTCGACTACAAATGTTCAAGTATTTGACAGCACTCTGCAATCTCGATTAGTTTTGATTTTTGAAGTGGTAGTAAATTTAATCATTTTGTATTGAATTGAAACACAGTTTCACGTGAATTTTTAGCTAGTCGAAATTTTTTACGCATGAATCAGTTTAAAGAATTAAAAGGTTTAATAAAAAACGATCGATCCGATAAAGGGTCATAACTTTTTTATTACTACTTTTTACTGTAAAGGTAATAAAGCACGGACGGTTTGCAACTTTTTTAATTAAATCTTTACAGTATTTTTTCACAATTAAGTTTGGTGCAGTAGTTAGCACTCCTAACGACTGAACCAGAAGCGGTTGCGGGTTCGAACCCCTTTTAAAGGGAAAATTTCTGCGTGATGAGGACGACTGTACCTAAGTCATGGATGTTGTATATATTTAATTATTTATGGGAGACTCATAATCATAAACATTGTCTGGTACGGAAAATCCAGGTACGGAAGTCGAGACATAATTTCCCTGTCGAACAACCAGATGGAGCTCGAAAAACGCTGAGACAAAATAGGTGTGTTCGTGTATTTATTGACAAGA
The DNA here is from genome assembly GCA_963924145.1 of Pyrausta purpuralis. Taxonomy (NCBI): domain Eukaryota; kingdom Metazoa; phylum Arthropoda; class Insecta; order Lepidoptera; family Crambidae; genus Pyrausta; species Pyrausta purpuralis. The sequence goes on from OZ001665.1 coordinate 11,048,367, forward strand.
AGAATTTTTGAATTAAGCTTAAAAAATAATAAGTTAGTAGTAGTTCTTGTTAACGATTTATAAAAGATACAGCTAGGTAAATTAAAAGGATATTTGATGCAGTAGAAAATCAGAAAAATAAAATTATACATAATAAAATTATATAATTGGTGTGTTAGCCTGGCGCTTATTTATTTTTATTTATTTCTTTATTATTTGGGGTACATGCTGTCAACGTGGCCCCTTAATCTTATCCTTGTATGGAATATCGACTTTTTATTTTTCGATGAAATCAGTTACACTTTGTCGCATCTCTATTAAATTTCTTCGACAAGTACAAAGTTCTGGCCCTCATCTCGAACAACCTTGATACACTCAACTTTGAAGTATTGTGAAGGTTTTATCAATGATTCGTCATTTTTAACGAGGAGAAACAAGGTAAGAAATATTTAGGTAGTCTGTTAACTTCTGTGCTTCTTGTAATATTTGATTGGTAAAAAATATGTTTTACTGACTCAAGATTAAAATACCAACAGATCTTCAATATATAAATTGCAAATTGCACTTGTAAAAAGCAACTTTGGCTGTGTGACAGACGAGGAATCGAACCCCGTGTCTTACGAATTCTGGGCGTATGCCTATACCACTCGGCCACCGTCACATTAGCAAGCCTGTTGAATTTTGCAAGAGCTTTCTTTAACGCGTAGGCTGCTTTTTACAAGTGCAATTTGCAATTTATATTATTAAGTTTGTATAATGACAAAACACTATAAAAACAAAATTTTAATTAGATCTTGAATATGTTAACTTCTTTATTTTAAAGTTTGTGAAAATGACAAAACATTAAATGAATTAATAATTTTACCTTAATCTAAGTACATAAGTTATTTATTTTTGTTAAATATTGTAAAAGGTCGATGTACATTGAGTTCGAAATAAAAGTTTAGAACTTCTATCCTACATATCATTACTTGCTGATTGGTTTATATAAGACTTTGCTTTTCATTAAGGCTTAAACTTGCTACAGGATTCGCAATTGTGTAGACGAATAATTTATTTTATTGTTACTAAATACTACCAGAAGCCATTTCAAGTAATTGGCATAAAAAACGTTAGCAGTATGACGTGTGAAATCTTTAAACTAAAACTCATTGGTTAAATAATCTAATTCAAAAATATGGAGTACTAAAACATATGCATTGCGAATAAACGTTTCAATTTATTTCACTTCGTTAACCTCTGTACACAACAAAACTAAATCCAATAAAATTCAAATGAATATATCGAACAGTTACCAACGAAATCATTTTGACTTCTATTACTATAGATTTATGGTGAAATATATAAAAAAATACTGTACCTAACAATCCGGCACAATAGCCGTAAATACTGAAGACGATTGTTATCTTTAATAATAATTGTTAAGGTCCTGAAGCTCTATTTTTGAATCACTCGCGCCAAAATGGCGTGTGATATTTTTATTGCTATATTCATTTATTAATATTGGATTATCAAATGTAAATTAATTTAATACATACAACGTAACACAGGAGTGATTAAAAAAATATTACCCAGTATTGTAAGTATTAACGTATATATTTTGATCGGTTTTCTTAGAAATTTTGTTCATCACACGCCATATCCAAGCGAGTGATTCAATAATAGAGCTCCTGGGTCTCAATTTTTGAAACACTCGCTTGAATATGGCGTGTGATAATTGTTCGAAAACGAATTGAAAATCTACGATAATCATGCGAATTATTGTCGTAAGTACTTACAAAATTAAGATTTATTTTTGACAATCCCTCCCATGTGGATTTCAACTGATTTTCATTAGAAAATTCGACTTTAATGAATGCTTTTCACTCGCCGTCTTGACGCAAGTGATTCAAAAATAGGGGCCCTGGTGGTTATCGCATAATGGTAAATATTATATGTAGAGCCTAAAGGCGGCCCGAAATATAACTCTAATAGTTTTTGGCCCCTCATACATAAGGTTAAAGTAATGCTGGCCTTTAAGTGCTGGCAAATATGGCTTATTATTACACACAAAAGAATCTATTGAATTCGAAGCAGGAGTTCATGAGGTTGGTTGTAGAGTTCTTTATAACGTTTAAAAAAATATTTACGTGTACACACAACTGTGTAGTGTATCTTTAATCGCAAATATCTAAAATAAATACGAGTATGATTTCCGTATTCTAATCTAAGATGAACTACAACCAAAACTTACGTTACGTAAATTTACCGTATCTTGTTATTAATTAAATAAAAAGGTACGATTGTTTAGTCCTTGGCATTTACTCCATCTTACGGTGTTTTTTCCAAGGTTTATTATTAAAAAAAAAACAATTAACATTTTCAACACTGCACTTGACCTATCTGGTGTTACTTTCCAGGGAATTTCGTTGGAAATGTTATTTTATTTGTAGCCTCTTGGTATTGATATTTTGCTCTATATCCGTTTGTGGGTGAAATATAAATAAAGTAACTGGAAAATTAAAATCATTCTTAACGGTTCCGTAGTTTATAAGTGTAAAATTGAAATATGGAAAATTCCGTATAAGTACAAAAAAATATATATTTTCCGTATAAATTTCCAGTAGTGCATTGAATTGAAAATATTCAGTAAGTAATTCAATCGGATTGAGATTTAAGTGCGAAATCGCTTTACTGGTGAAAAAAAACTCTCAGATCTATACTGAAATTAGAAAGCTGAAGAGTTTTGAATGCACTGATCTCAGGAACCTCTGGAGCGATTTAAAAAAAATTTTTGTTGTATAGCTTATTTATCGAGAAAGGCTATATATTATTGTAACGATGCGACGACGCATGTATTTAATATAAATATAAAAATGAAATACACGCACTGCCATAATTTCAAGATCAAATATTGTACATTCGAAGCAAATTAATAAATGATTTGATATGAATAAACAAACATGTGTTTGACGACCTCCGTGGTCGAGTGGCTAGCACGCTGGTTTCAAGCGTCGCCATCTCGTGAGGTTCCGGGTTCGATTCCCGGTCGGGTCAATGTAGAAAACGATCTTTTCTATATTGTCTCGGGTCTGGGTGTTGTGGTACCACAGTTGTGTCTGATTTCCATAATACAAGTGCATTGGCTACTTACTTTGGGATCTGAGCAATGTATGTGATTGGGTATCTATCATGTGTGTATTGATTGATCGGCTGCCTTGTGAACACCCCTCAACAATCCGCACTGAGCCTACGCGTTCTGGAGTATGGCTCATACCACCTCACACTTGAGATGCCCTTTCCCAGCAGTGGGCATATTTACAGGCTTACTTTATTTTAAGATTTTTATGTTATCTCAGTAGACTGTTGATACATAACCGTGACATTATGCACCGAATTCAAAATATTTTTCCTCCTAAGTAAATAGAAGACAAAAACGTTAATTCAAGGTATTTTGTCAGTTTTTAGAAAGCGGTTTAATTATGCAAATTTTATTTGATTTTATCATTTTTAGTTGTTACTCATTTTCTCATAAACTGCTTAACCGATTTTGATGATACTTACATTGTACCCTTAGTTGAAATATACTTGATGGAATAAGAAAAGCATTATTTCCTCCATTAATCCTGAGATAAACATATAAACATACACATAAATAAACATACATACACTTAAGAAATTTAACTCACGTGCTAGGAAACAATAATATATCAACAGACTAAAATTGTATCCAAGTCTGATGATATCACATTCATACAGTTCGAACTGATGACCTCCTTTTTTGAAGTCAGTAAAAAGTTATTGGAATTTCGGCTAGCTTCTATAATATTTACTAGCGGTACCCTCCCTTCCCTCCCGTAACAGCTTGATGTTTTATAGTCTAAAGCCTTCCTAGATAAATAAGCTATCAACACATTATTTTTTTTCAAATCAGTCCAGTAATTTCCGAGATAAGGGCGTTTAAACAAACTCTTCAACTTTATGATATTCGTATGGATTAACAGATCTCCCATCTCCCTATAAAACGCTAAACTAGTGCTGCGCTGACCTGTTTCCACAGCATAACTCACAGCTGAAAGAAAACCGTTGAATTGCTGACATCGTACCGTAGTGAGGGGCGGAATCAATATCTATAATCGGATCGAGCTATCGAGCTCGAGTTTTCTTTTTTCGAGCTCGATTACCCGCAAGGGGATTGTTCATTTAACTGCAGTAGAATTGGAAATCTTGATGGCATTTTATTGCAGTCAAGTCGTCGTTTATCTATGTTCGTTTAATAATTTCAAAAATTGAGGTAAAATTTAAGCTTCTAATCTTATACGCTTACAAGTTAAAATGTTACTATCAAATTAATGGCATCAGGGGGTGTATTGCGATCCAACTTAAGCCGTTCAATTTCCAGGCAGCTCAATTCCGACTCTGTGTAAAAAATCATATAATAACATTTTAATAATATTACAATGTATGATTAATATTTATGTTGTTTTATTATAATATTACTATAAATTCAATGCGAAATCGCAATACTAATTGCTAATTTGACAGTACATCTAAGCCGCTTACCTATCAAAACTGCATTGCAATACGCGCCCAAATCGTATGTTTCTTTATAGTCTCTGGTCTGGGAAATGAAATGAAATGAAATGAAATTTATTAGTGAATAAGAATTTGGGTTACAATGTTAGCAGTTACATTTGCTCTTACGGTAGTTTCGCCAATCTTTACCTTTTGTATTCACATCACACTTAAATCTATTATTGGTTCAAATCGCTCAGTTAATATTTCCTCTTAATTAAAATACTTGATATTTAACTTAACTTAATCTTAACTCTAAATTAAAATTATAATTTAGAAAATTATTAACGCTATAGAAACATTTCTCGAGTAATCATGTTTTCACCAGTTTTTTGAATCTATTTATATTAACATCTTTGAACCTATCTGGCAATTTATTAAATATTACAATACACATGATGAAAGCATTTTTTTGAGGTTTAGGCTAAATTGACAGAGGGCTTATAGAGTTTGTGTATATATTGGTTGCGAATTCTTCTCCGTGTCGTATCCTGTATTTTTTGAAAGAGATTCTTATGTTTGAATACAAATAGGCAAACTTCATATATATACAAGCATGGCAACGGGAGAATATTAAGTTTCTTAAATTGAGGGTGATGCAGTATTACTGTAGTTTCTGATTTCCAAAAATGAATTAGATACTCGCTTTAGGATCAGAGTAATGTAGGCTGATGACCAATATTTGATCAATTTTAACGAAAGTCTATTCTTACCTCAATATTATGTTAGGTATCAAAAATAACTATGCGTGTGAACAGTACCGTTACCATGAGTTTACGACTGTTTTACTCGCTAGCGACGACGTAAAAAAAGTCGATGAAAAATTGCACAGCGCCTCTAGCGGTCACTGACGGAACTAAAATTTTCCATACAAAAAGTTACGTTATCGCTAGCGACAAAAACCGCCGACGTTATCGAGTAAACTCATGGTAACGGTAGCGTGTTAAACGAAAATGTACCTTTTACGGTAAAAAAGCATTCTTTATCGACATAATAATTTTAAGCGCATCCCTAACATTAGTGTAAGCATGTCGATGAAATATGGGTTATTCTCTGAATAGGCTATTGATACGGTTTTTGCTGGATTACCCAAGAGAGCCTTCCATATTGTGTGAACCACTAATATTGATGGCAGGTAAGGAAATACAAGTGTCATGATATACGTGTATATGATAGGGGAAATTGTGGGTAAATAATTGGATTTGCCAACTTAATTGAGGTACGATAGATATGTCATAAAAATCTTATTACCTACATAGAAAAATCGTGTTAGTTACACCACTTGTAACTCGAGAACGGGTGGACAGATTTTCATGGTTTCTATTTAGTTGGATTCGTCTTTGCATTGAGTAAAAAAGCTTGCCAGTACCGGTAGTTAAGGACATTATAAAGTTATGTGAGACATAATACATAATAAATAGACTTCACCTTATCCGAAGGTAAAGTCAGTATACATTTGCTGGACGCATATTGTAAACAATTTTGATAAACGAATTAATTTTAAAATTAGAAACACATAACTTACAACATACTTAGGTAATTCATCGCTGAACACGGAGCACTTTTTAAATCAAATAGTAAATTAATTTATTTATTTGTACTTTATTGCACAGCCAAAATTTTGTACAATGGTGAACTTAACGCCATATGAAAGTCTTTACCTTTGAGCTTAGCAGAAATTATTGTACTGATTGTAATGCTTATGAACTGATATTATTTTAAAAGTAATAAAAAGATTGTTTACATTATTGGACTAGCAAAGAAAATGGACTTTAGATGTAAGTGAGTACTACAATAGTTATTTTGAGTATAAGCCAAAGTTGACATCCCTAGCTCGACCGGCGAGTGTGTGCGTAAAAGTGGAGTAATTTACGAGTTTGACTACTTTTACTGTCTATATTTTGTGATGCAGTTGTCAATATGACGGCTAGCCGCAGATGCGTTGATGGCAGCCGTCGACAAACCACTCCCTCTAAAATTAGTTGCAAATATGTAGACAGTCCGTTGACTTCGTTTTTAACGCATGATTGAGTATCGAAGTCATTAATGATTTATCTTATTTATGCTAGGTACTTGAATTATCATCATTTTAATTTGATTTTTCTTAATTTTCAGGTCAGTATTCGTTCTGCTCCTACCTGCTAAATACTTTGAGTAAGTCATTTTGATATTTCCTGCAGTGCAACTGAAACACATTTTTTACTTAAATTCACATCTAACTTCAAAATTCAACCCACAAATAAAATTGTAAATTGGTTTTCCTTTGTAGTCTCATATAACTCGTTACTCGATGTTCTGCCTCGGTGGCGCAGCGGTAGAAGGGTCGCACTTTAAAGTGACGGCTGCGCCAGAGGTCCCGGGTTCGATCCCCAGGTCGGGCCAAAAATATATACCTGAGTTTTTCTGTTCAGAAATTCTTAGGGTAGCCCGGAGTTTGGAAGTTGGCGGTGTTTCACCCCCGTGCCTCTGAAAAGCACGTAAAGCCGTTGGTCCTGCGCCTAAACTCTCTCCGATCGTGTCAGACTGCTGTCCCATCGGGCTATGAGAGTGAAAGGAATAGAGAGTGCACCTGTGCTTGCGCACACACATGTGCGCTATAATATGTCCAGCGCAGTCGGTTAGTCGTTGTGACTGGCCACCGTAGTCGAAATCGGCTAGGGGGACTATTACTATTACTATTATTACTCGATGTTACGAATACTCTACACAAGTTGCAGTTACCTTTTCGTTGAAACCTCAATTAAAAAGATTTACAAACCGAATCCCATTTAGATCTAACTGAATGAGTGTAGTATCCGTTTATTCGAAGTAAGTGCTTGCTAGCACCATTTTGCGCTAACGAATGTTGTTCAAGCTCGCCATTCTACACAAATGATATTTTAGACTTAGGGCTGATTTTTCAACAGTCCGATAAGAAATATTCGTCGAAAAAAATACAATATCGCTAATTTGAAAACGTCACCTAATTGTCAGCAATCAAAGGTACCTGTATTTGTTTTAAAATCTGTCGCTTCATAATTTCATAAGTCTGATATGTTTTATCTAGACCATTGAAAAATTGGCCCTTAGTATAAAAAATTTATTAACATATACACTAGATATCATATAAGCCATGACAGTCGCACATTCTTCCTTAGTAATAAAAACACTTGTGATTTATGAGCACACTGCAAACACATAAAATAAAATAAGTTACTACAAAATATTGGGACAGTGCAGGACGACAGCGCCACAAACTATGGGCGGACGTTACACAACCAAAGCTGTACACACCTCTTCACAAGACCGCTTATGTCTCTAACTCCTTCACCCTCAGTGCTATAAGCCTGGAACTCTCTCCCTGATGCCATCAAGACTTAATCGTCTAATATTCCTTCAAGAAGTCTATTCGTGAGCTTTTTCTCAGTGAAAATACCACGTGATGCTTGATAAGGTTTGTCCTTCTCTGTTTCCCCTATTATAATCTGTGTAAGCCTATGTATGGATAATTGTACGTATTCAAGTATGTTTAAGTAGGTTTATTTTTAATTATTTATGTCAGTACACAAAAGATCAACATAAATTTTAAGATACTATTAATACGTGTTCTTTTGCGACGCCTCAATCGTTTCTGCTTCACCCAATGGTTGACTGGTAGAGAATGATTTAAACATAAAGGCCGCCATTTGTGGACTGAAAGAAATATTGTTTTTTACCACTGCGAGCGCTGTCATCGATTCCCCTCCTTAAACTAGAACACAGCGAATAGATTCTATGTTGTGTTATATATAAGTAGAAGTTCGCAATTTTGCTTTCAATTTTTGTACAAATGGCTGCTAATATGTTTATCTGTCGTTTAATACCCAAACTCACAGAGCGAGGGTCATTTCGTTTCGCTTGGTATCACTTTTTTCGGCAGTAAAAACGTAGTGAAATAGACTGGTCATGCCAAACATGTGGCTCGTTCAGCATTTTCACGCTAAACATTGAAAAGAACTTGCCATTTTCAACTTGAAGCTCAAGAATTAGGGTCGAAAATCGATGCACCATTTTATTTGCTGCGATGTCCGAAAATAAGGGTATAGCCTCACCACGTTAAAACTGCGCATCCATCTAAGATGCTATCAGATTGCTCTGAATGGTGAAATTCTGATGTTTCTTCAAAAAATAATGTAGAAATGTAGATAAACTTTTGAAAAAAATAATATCAGGAAGTAAGGATGAACTGAAATAAGAATCTATTTTTTATCCGAAGGCAAAAACGGAACCCTTTTACTTTCGTCAAGTCTGTCTGTCTGTCCGTCCGTATGTCACAGCCACTTTATTTTGTAACTATAAGCATCATACTGTTGAAATTTGATAGGAAGAAGATGAATCCTGTTAACCGCTTAATGATTCTTATACAAAAAATAAAAAATAGGCTTCCATAAATAAACCATTTTCTTTTAAGTGTAACGTTTGACAGATAGACGCTTTGAAAGAGGTCAAATGGGCGTCCTCCCCTCTCTAACTTCTAAACTAAGCGAATGTAAATTTTCAAATAATATGTGATGTAGATCTTAACAAATACTTTCAAGGAAAATTGGTTTGGATTGGATCGAACTAGTAGTTTTTGAGATAATATAGCACATTTTCAACAACCGCAAACATACAAACACTATGAAAAACTAAGTTATACCTATTTGCTGTCAACAAAATATTGTGGTAATTTAGCTAAGTGGAAGTAAGTGGATTCTCTTATTCAGTTAAAGTTGGCACGGAACGCTCAGTGCGCGAGTCCGACTCGCACTAGGCCGATTTTATAAAGCTGAAGAGTTTGTTTGTTTGTTTGTTTGAACGCGCTAATTTAAAAAACTACTGGCCTGATTTGAAAAATTATTTTAACGTTGGATAGTCTATTTATCGAGGAAGGCTTTAGGCTATATAACATAAAGATACGACTCAAAAGACCACAGCAGAAATGAAAAATATTGCGAAAACGGGAGAAAGATATTCCTTTTGAGAGCTTCCGCTATGTTGTCGTTAATAGACGACAGTTACACCAATTATATCTTTTGTGGTTACGATTAGCGGTCGTAAGTTAAGCGTAACTTTACCAATTTTCTGATAATTTAGGCCCAAATTCCTTCATCGGTACTAATGGTAAATCGTTAACAATGGTTGAACATTTACGATTGTGAGTGTTTTAAAGAAAAACGACCTTAACCCATGGTCATTAAAATAGCCATTACGACATTTCACCGAGGTAGTTTTTCTTCAAAATACTTATTATCGTAAATAGCCGACCGCGAATTCGAAACTTTACCAAACGATGAAGAAATTGGGCTTTATAGCCTGACGTGTCATGGAATGCGTCAGTTATCTTTCATAAATAAAAGAGCTTACACACTACATTAACCTAGTAATACAAACTTTGTGCTACCCGATCGCATAATCTATACAATTTTTATAAAGCTGAAGAGTATATTTGTTTGTACGCGCTAATCTCAGGAACTACTGGGCCGATTTGAAAAAAACTTTTTGTGTTAGATAGCTTATTAATTGAGGAAGGCTTTAGGCTATCAAACATCACACTGTGACGAGAAGGGAGATAAAAAAACGCGTATGTAGTCGCGGGGATCACTAGTGTACTATACTTCGCATAATAACGGTTTTCGCTGCGATCTCTGTAATGGTGTTAACTTTACAATTGCATGGAAACCAAGATTTATACGCGTCGGCGGCAATAGAATGCGTTTAAGTTGTTGTAACAGCATTTAGGAAATGGAATTCGTTGAAAACCTGTTTGCGACGTAGAATGGGAATTAAGATGTGAACAACAGTTTTGGACCAACTCGTTCAATTTCTGCAGTTTTATGTGACCGTAACCTACCTTGATAGAAGTGTTTTATAATATAGAAATAAAAAAAGGCAGGTTGCGTAACGATATAACATATTTTTTTCTGTAACTCGTCCCATGTAGACCAAGTGACAAAAGTTGTAGACTAACATGCATTTGGTCATGATTAAAACATTTTAATTTAACTCCAATATTTAACCGTGTGCCTAATAAACAATACTTTTTGGTAATATTTACAGTAAAGTAATATGCATTAATGGGCTATGCTCGGCGTTTGATCTGAAATGAGGATATACGTAGAAGAACTAAGGTAACGAACATAGCCCTGAGAATCAGTAAGTTCAAGTGGCAATGGGCAGGGCAGATAGCACGAAGAACTGATGGCTGTCGGGACAAAAAATTGTGACCCTTCAACCAAAGACTTCAACGAAGGTAGGACGTCCACCGACAAGATGGACAGACGACCTTGTGAAGTTTGCAGGATCAAACTAATCTTGCTTACATGCCGCTTGTGTTCGGTCGCTGTGGAGATCCTTGAGGGAGACCTGTGTTCAGCAGTAGACGTCTTTTGGCTGATAATGAGGAATATGCATTCTAGTAATCTATCCATAATATTTATTAAACAAAATTTGTTTTTGAATTTTTGTTAACACATTCTCGTTGGCCTGGATGTCTGTTCTACAATTTACTTTTATATGACTCTTTGAAACTAAAATAAATAAAAAATACGTTTTTTTTTTCATAAAAAACTACCATTGTTGAAATCTGTCTGATCGTCGCGCGGGTCATTTGTTGTTGCGTTTCATTCCCATTCTCTGGCTACAAAGTGATTTATTCCCGGTTTCCCGGAATTTAAATTAAAACTTTCGGCTTTCAGAGCCTGATGGTTTGGTTTAAGAAGAAACATTTGCTTGATTATTACGTTGATTAGGTAGGCATTTTCGAATGCTTACCGGAGTTTTAATGCTGAAGTAAGCTCGGCAACGGAATTTTATTGTTTTATTTTGGCAAGTGGAAAAACGTCACTCAAAGTTTTTTTAGCCATCCGACTCTCGTAAAAACGATGGGTATTTTTGTGAAATAATCGTCAGGGCTTATCACATTATATATTGGTCGAAGGCCATTTGTTGATTTCTTTTAGTTACACCACTGCACTGCGTCAATGTTGATGTAGTTTTCAAATAAAGTCTGTTTTTTTAGCTAGTCTAACATTGTAAACAATCATGACATTCCTTTTTAACACGACTAAATTATTTTAAAATAAGATAAACACATAACTCACAACTTGCATAGGTAATTCATCGTTCAATAGGTACTGAAATATTTTTAAATCAAATAGTTAATTAATTTTATGCACTGATATTATTGATTGTTTCTATTATTGGACTAAAAAGGGAAACGAACTTTACTATACAAACATTAAATAGCACCCTTACGAGTGTAAAAGTTATTACCTTTGCAGTTCATCCAAAAATGGTCCTAAATCTTTTGGACCATTCATAATTTCTCCGAAAATGGGGCCCAGTTTTTACTAAAAGGCGTGCGCTTTTAATGCGTTAATTGACCGCTAAACTAGCAAACCAATATGCAAATCCCCTAGTTCCGTTATAAATGGGTAATTTATTAATTTACCCATAATGCCTCTTCAGTGGTCGAGCGCTGAATTGCCTGTTTTAGAGCCCGATTTTCATGTGGTACTATCGTTTAATGTTTAATACCCGTTAATGGTTAGTGTGAACTTTCGATAAAAGGTACATGGGTTGTGGATTAAATCTGAACAGTTTTATTTTCAATTTTATAATCAGAATTTATTTTATAGTCAATACCTTCACCAGAAAAGTTATAGGGTAAATTTAGGGTTATAATATGAACTAATCCAAAACTGAAGCAGGCACAGCCATAGGATGGGTTGTTAATTATTTAATACTCCAATTAGTATTGATTGGTTTGTGTTTAAACTTAGGTCAGAGCTTTTTGTCAGAGTTTGAAACTAAAAACATTAACTTAACAGTTAAATGCGAAATTTATATGTTATATATTTTATCCGGTATTTTGATACGTCTTAATGACAAGTTCCGTAAAAAATATGTGAAAATTTGTGGTAATGTTGATTGAAACGCCAATTAAAACTGCTACTTTGAGACACAATAGGAAATCAATTGTTATCTCGCGCCGATGCGTGCTGGTGGCATAAAACCAGTTAATAATCAAAATTGAAAATGTTTCAAAGTGTACATAAATTGTACAGGTAATAGGCGTTGTTTAAACAACTGTTTACGAGTATAATCACGCTGCCAAAAAAATGAAAAATACTTTTGCGATGTTTAGTTATTTATTTAAATTGTTAATTCAAATATAAGTGTTTATCGGTTTTTACCCACAATTCACTCATTAAAAATCAGCGTCGTGGTGTATGCGTTTTGCTGCTTTTGGAGACAAGTACTTTTTGTATTATTTCTTTAAATCTAAAAATTTTATTTATATTATTTCGGTCGCATTAAGGCATTTTCTTGCTTCCTGCTATAAAATTGTTATCAATTTGTAACTAGCTTTTATTTTTATTTTTCACCTTCAATTTCGCTACCAAAACCTTAAACCAAAAATGGGAATATAAACCTTACCACTTAATCGAATCTGGCTCAAGGGAATTCAATTACATAAAGTAGCTATTCATTACTTATAATACCTTTGAGATAATATCTAAGGCTGCCGATAAACGTTACCTCTCTCCAAATGTTCTCGTTTACGTCAAAATCGTGATAATGTCATAATTATGAAGACATTATGGACTGACCTCCCATTTTCGGCTTGGGAGAGTTGGTCATAGTAAAATGAGAAGAACCAGGGAGTCATCTTAAAACGGTATTTTACAACAATAAAAAAAGTCTGTCATTCATAAAGATGAAATAAGAAACCAAAAATTTGCGCACTTGGGCGGCACTTGAACCAGCAACCTTTTGGCAGACCGGGCCAAACGCTCTTACCAATTGAGCAACCGTACTGTCAGTCCGACCCTGCGAAATTTGTGGTTTCTTGTGAAAACGTCAATTGCGTGACGCTTAGCGCCATCTAGCCGCCTGTTTATGAAACAGATGGCCCAAGCAGTTATTCTTTACAGAATTAATTCAACTTGGAAATTGATGTCGCTTCGCTATCTAATGCTTTAGAATGTTTTTAACACTCACAGTGTCATATTTTATATTCATAAAGATGAAATAAGAAACCAAAAATTTGCGCACGGGCGGGACTTGAACCAGCAACCTTTTTGGCATGTTAAAAACATTCTAAAGCAAAAGTCTGCCATGTTTCTACGATCGGAAATTATTCACATCACAAAAAACGTAGTAATGATTTTGTAACAGTGAACTCGTACATTTTTATAGCTCATGCTGTGACCTGATTTGTTGTAACTGTGCATGTAAAAATCAGTGCAATAAAAGCATTCGGCAATAACACACGTCTTTTACCATGTATAGTAACAAAAAGTATAGGCTGCTCAGTGGCGCAGCGGTAAGGTGATCGCACTGTAAAGCGACGGCTGCGCCAAAGGTCCCGGATTCGATCCCCGGGTCGGGCAAAAAATAAATAAACTCAGGTAGTTTTTCTGTTCAGAAATTCTTAGGGTAGCCCGGAGTTTGGAAGTTGGCGGTGTTTCACCCCCGTGCCTCGGGGGTATAATATGTACCGCGCAGTCGGTTAGGCATTGTGACTGTATTTCAATTTCGACACCGTAGTCGAAATCGGCTATAGTCGATATAGCCGATTTCGACTACGGTGTCGAAATTGAAATATCATAGTAACAAAAGTTACAGAATCAATACTTTAATGGTTACTTAAGAAAGTGTACCTATGTTTGTGGCACTGCGGGTAACCCGATTTGGGCGCGTTTTTTTTTTCATTTGAAGGCTGGTTTTTAAGCCGTGGTACTATGCTTTAAATGATGAAGCAGTCGTCTCTAAGATTTTAAGCTATACGACAATGCTAGCGTCCCCCGCGACTTCGACCGCGCGTTTTAGATTTTGCTTACTGCCCTCTCGTCGCAACGAGATGTTTTATTGCCTAAAGCCTTTCTCAATAAATAAGGTATCCAATACATAATTTTTCAAATCGATCCAGTAGTTCTTGAGATTAGAGCGTTCAAAAAACGAGCAAACAAACTCTTCAGCTTAATTCCTTTAATTGCGACGGGTTTTTTTTTTAATTTAAATTTATATAAATATATATAAAGATTACTTTTATACCTGTTAATGAACTGTGCGAGGGCTGTGTTTGTGTAAAAAAAAATAGTTTATTACTAAAAATATTAGTTAAATGCATTAGTTACTGAAATGGCTGTATAATTTGACATGTGCCCAGCTTTGGAGCGGCAATAGATCCCAAATAAAGATAATCTTAATTAGAATAACCTTACCCATAAAATGGAGCCTTTGATTAAAAAGGATTTTCTGTACAGGCTAAAGGAAATGGGTATTTCTGAGATATCTAGATATCTTTTGAAACTGAATAGGTATTTGCGAGATAAGTACCCGTCTGACACCCTAATTGTATAATTATAATAAAATTAGAACAAAATTTAGCTCTTTTAAAGTAGTTACTTAATTGTGGTCAAACGTTGTCTTGAAACAAAGAATAGTTCATCTAGCATTTCTTGGTCTTTAATGCTTCAACACCCGAGCGGTTGCAGGCAACCGCATAACAATAGAATTTGCATTGTGTCTCGTTCACATACGCTTGAGGGATTAAAAAACTATAAAGCAAAAAACCTCTTTATTAGTCATTGTTTAAATTACAATGTACTTGATTAAACTAAAATAGTTACTAAAGCCTTTTATTTAATTTTTTTCATTGTAAGAAATACTTTAGTGAATACCGCATCAAAATCGGTCTAGCCAAACGCGAGATATTCACGGTCAAACACACATACAAACATACAGGTTGAACTGAGAACCTCTTTTTTTTGAAGTCGTTAAAAAATTTGAAATCATTGAGTTGGTAAAGATATATAATGATCAGGTATTTGATCATTTAAGTTATATTCTATTTATATATGAGTATGACTAACCACCGTCTAACACAAAGAAGTCAAAATTGTGTTTTCCTCCTCAATAACTTTGTCGTTATGTCCCTTTATTAAAGGGGAGGAATTGTCAATTTCAAAACCACGTTACGGCAAACGTTCACTCATCAAATCATTTTGATCCCTTCACCGCACAGTGACCTATACGTGTACCTACGAAAACGTTTCATTTTTGTCATTTGAAATTGATTCCTATTGTGCTGATAATAAAGGCTGAAAACTGTGTGCCAAAATTCATTTTTTATTGTGAGGTTTGACATGCCATTTTACTGTGCGCAATCAAATGATCGTAAACGGAATGAATTCGTTAAGGCGCTACCCGGATTTTTACCGCGCACACTAGCGCCACTTTACTAGAAAAATCATAACTCGTTAAATAAAAGACCAATCAAAAATCTGGTAGATACGATTGTAGCTCTGATTATGTGGTTTAGACACAATGTTTAAGTTCAATAAAACACAGTTATCTGCAGTTAAAGTTAGCAAAAATGCTAAAAGTGGCCATATTTAGCAGTTTTTCTAACTCTAACTACAGTTAACTACTTTAGAAACAATTTAAACGTACTAAATAAACTACAGAACCCGTACTACAATCGTATCTACCAGATTTTTGATTGGTTTTTGATTTTTAACGAGTTATGTTTTTTTTACTAAAGTGGCGCTAGTAAGTGCGCTAAAAATCCGGGTAGCCCCTTAAGGGAGATGGTTTGATGCAATTTTAATTGTATCTCTGTTAAATATTTGGTCGCTGATAAAATGAAATTGAAAAATCAGTATTTATTAGTATTCATTTGAACATTACTTGCTTCGTTCACTTGATTTTGTTACCTACTAATAGATTTTTTGTGTAATACCTACCTAGTTTTATAATTTTATCGATTAAGTCAAATATTATTAACCTGCCATAAGGCTTCTACTAACTAGATATTTAATAGCTTGCTAACTATTGTTTGATAGTATTAGCAAGTTACAGCAAGGAGGTCCAATCAGTGACATCGTTTTTTTTTGTATTCCCTACATCCTGCGAGCGTAGTCCGAAATAAAGTTTTAGATAGGTATTTGCTTCAGACTTCGCCCGCAAGGCTATCTAAATATTTTATTAATCTTTTTTTTCGTTGATCCTTATAAATTCAACTAACTTATATAAAATTATTTTTGTTGTTGATGTTGATCCTTATAAATTCAACTAACTTATAGAAAAAAAAATATTTTTTAAATCACATTTTCTTTATTATATTAAAATCACACAAAATAGCCTTGGAATTTACAAAAATGTGGCCATCATAAATATGGTTTATTTGGATAGCCCTGCAAATATACACCAATAACCATTATCATACACATAAAATACAAAATTATAGATTGCTGCAATGCACCCTAGAACCTTGTCTCCCCATTCCTCTTTACAAATAATCTGTATCTCTCCATTTTCTCGACAAAGTGTTATATGCAAAACAACGCTATTACTACAATCGCACAAATAGCGGAGACGTTAAGTTAAGAGTCTCTTTTCCACTTGTTTTCCTGGAGCTATGTCATCGCCCCACATTTGTATGTAAATGTGATAGTACCTCATGGTTAGGGATGGGGCAAGGTCGTTGTTAATGTTTATCGATATGTTCTCATTTGATTTGATAATAAACACAGATAGCCGTCAGAAACATGGGGAACAAAAAGCTTAGCGTGAAGTAGAATAAATTGCCTTCGTAAAGTATAAATTCATAATTTAGCACTAACGATGCACTAACAGAGGATTGCAGAATCAAACTGGATAGAGACCGCTTGCGACCGGTCGCTGTGTAAAACCGTGCAGGCGGCCTATGTTCAATAGTGGACGTCCTTTGGCTGATAATGATGAAATGATGATGATATACGACTTTTCTTTACATTTGGTAAATAAAAACTTTAAACTTGGAAATAAAATAATCGTTTGCCTCTGTCTTAGTGAGTCTATATATTGACAGCAACCGTTGTTTTAGTATAAATCGTGTTCGTGTTTTTTTTTTGTGATAATGATTTTTTTTTAATTTTTATTTAAATTTGGGACTTTAATCATAGGTAATATCAGTTCCATCGTACCCTAAATAATGTGTTATTCTAAACAACATGAAACATAAACAAATAAAATAGCCAGAAAGTAACTCTACTTAATAACAAAACTTAACTATTACTCTTGTTACTTTCATTTGGAAGAAAAATAGTAGAAAACAAAAGAAAACAATTTTTAAATAAATATATCAGATAAAAGCACAGTATACCTGCAAACGTATCAGCCAGCAATTTCATCGATAAAATCATCGTCTTTTCCCACCCCTAGTGCGTACAAACGAATTACACGGAGCAAGGCTGGAATGGATCGACGCCAAGCCATAAAAAGGGACCCATAAAGCACCCGAAGTCCTGCTTTTAACCATGGTGTCACATGGGCTTTGATAGCCACTCTCATATTATATGTACCTCCTTTTTGCTTTGCTGCAGTCGGGTAAATGGGAGGTTGGTTACAGTAAAACCCGTCTGGTGTAGTGGTCAAGAAATCGCCTACCACAGCGGGTTGCGGGTTCGATCCCCGCACAATACAAACATTTGTGTGCATGAACATGTCTGTTTGTATTAATCTGGGTGTTTTCTATGTATATCATGTATGTATTTACAAACAAAAAAATATATTATATCCGTTGACTGGCACCCATAACAGAAGCTTTGAGTAGCTTACTTTGGGACTAGATGGCGATGTGTGGGAATGTCCAAAGGATATTTATATTTATTTATTATATTTAAAAGGGTAACGGCTAGACTAACATATCCCTCTAATTAAAAACAAAAGAATTTATATAGGGTGTCGAAAAATATGGTGCAAAAGTTTAGGAAACTTACTTTTAAAAAAAACTGTATATTCTTCATAATAGTTTACTATAAACTGTACTGCGATATATGATATTTCAAATAAATATAAATCAGTATTAATGTGTTATACTGAAGGCAAATAATACAAAGTTTTATTATATTATTAGTACTATTGAAGCAAGTTATTGTTATTGCGTTCAAGGCAAGTTATAGAGTTTCAATTAATTTAAGCTTAAAATCTGCTAAATGTACCTATTTCTTACCTATAAATACACAATAAATGATTAATTGATTTATTGACTGTTAGTGAACATGTAGTAAGAGTTTGATGCAAATGAAAAAAACATTGAATTGATATACCAGCTTACAATTGATTGTACGTACAGAACGTTATTTATGAGTAAAACACCCTATAGTGTTATTTGCTAAGTCCAACTCTCTAAAAATCCATTGGTTAATTGAACCTCACCTAGGTACTGCTTTTCTAAACAAGATTTCACTTTATTACTTTAAAAGGTGAATTGATACTAAAGGATCTATAAGAGCCTCTTGGTTTATCGATTATTCACATTGTCATTAAACTCTTTCTAAATTCTTGCCTCAAAATCTTATTTCAATTTAAAATGACCTCAGTCTTGTTGCCCACATCTCATTTTGCTCCTCAAAAATACTTTCTCCTATGCTGAACATAACACCAGCTTTACAAAAACTTTTCGTTCGAAAATGACACGTATACCCTTCAATATAAAGCCGAGGCCCAACCCCCTTTAATACACGTGGAAAGGTGTCAAGAGTACTCAGTTGAGGCAGGGTGGAAACCAACATAACTTGACCTTTGAAGACCTTCTTTGAAAGGAAAACCGAGGGTCACAATATACAGGGTGGCGGGGTAAAATCGAAAGCCTTTGTATAGTGCCACCTCTACAGGTTTAATAGGCCGGGGAGCATTTGATTTAAAATCGTGGGAAAAATATTCCATTTATTCACCGACGAATTTCGTATAAACGGTAGGTATTTGTTTGGGACTTCATTTTTATTTCTTAACATATAGCGTACAGTGTGGCTTCTTAGAATAAATAAAATATAATAATTTATTGAAAATATCAAACCGATTCCTAACTAAAACTTTAGTGATTTGTATTAAGTGCTTCCTACTTTTATACAACACACTTGTTTGACTTCAAGCAATGGGCAGGTTACATAGCACGAAGAACTGATGGCCGTTGAGGCAGACAAATTCTAGACTAGGAGACCTCCACCAAAGGCGCATTTCACTTATTATCTATGCTTATATAATCAAGCTAAAAAGTTTTGTTTCTTTGAACGCGCTAATCTCAGGAAGTACGGGACTGATTTGTAAAAATATTTTTGTGTTGGATAGCTTATTTATCGAGGAAGGCTTTAGGCTAAAGTAAATCACACTGCTACGGAAGATGAGGGAGTAAACTCAAAACGCGCGGATGAAGTCGCGGGGACCGCAAGTTCTGTATATAAGGTCACCTCGTTATAAGTGATAATATTAATCGGGCCGATTCAGCACAATAAAATAAACATTTAGAAAACACTCGCTTTTCAAACAATAGCTTTAGAGATGAAAAATTTTTTTTATAGATATTGTTTTTTATTAATTAAAGTTAGGATTGGAAAAAAAGGATTGAACATTGAAATGAGAGAGGCCAAACCGATGATGTGGATAATTTTGAAATAGACAGGATTCTGATTGCATAAATACGTTTTCTTTGTTTGAAAAGAAAAACTCAAAATATATTCCTAATCGCTTTAAACGATTTGAGCTTAATAATTAGTATAGTAGTAATCAGTCCTACGAGTTTGACATTTTCATTTAGCTCAAATTATATTATTTTGCGCTTGATACACGTGAACTCGGTATTAATATCAATTTAATTACTTCACGCCAAGCCGAATGCATTAAAATAATGAATATTTCGATCCCAAGAGAAAACTGCACGATTTTCATTATGCTATGACAATCAACCCTTTCAAAAACACACGGGGTCACGTGTGACCGTAATGAACAATTCGTATTGTTCTGTCAATCACTTTCATTGGTTTATAATAGCACTATTTAAAGGGTTTTCTAAATATTTCATATTTTACTTTGTCACTCGTTGAAAGGTCAAACATTTGTGTTAATACGCTTAAAGACGATTATTCGTCAACCCGTCTGGTGTAGTGGTCGAGAAATCGCCTACAACGCAGCAGGTGCGGGTTCGATCCCCGCACAATCAAACAATTGTGTGCATGAACATGTCTGTTTGTATTGGTCTGGGTGTTTTCTATGTATATCATGTATGTATTTAAAAACAAAAAGTATTCAAGTATTATATCCGTTGTCTGGCACCCATAACACAAGCTTTGAGTAGCATACTTTGGGACTAGATGGTGATGTGTGGGAATGTCCAACTATATTTATTTATTTTATTTATATTTATTAAACTTTTAATTTACATTTACATAAATGAAGTGTCTAAGTGCATCATCATTCACATTATCAGCCAGAGGACGTCCACTGCTGACCATAGGCCTCCTCCAAGGTTTTTTCCACAGTGACCAGTTGTGAGCGGTCTGCATCCAGTGTGATCCTGCAATCTTTACAAGGACGTCTGTCCATCCTGTCGGTGGACGTCTGACGCTGCGCTTTTGGTCGAAGGGTATCCAATCTAGAACTTTCCTGCCCCAACGGCCAAAAGTTTCTTCGCGCTATGTGCCTTGTCCAGTGCCACTTGAGCTTACTGATTCGTAGGGATTCGTTACCTTAGTTCTTATACGTATCTCCTCGTTTCTCTCGTAGAAAAACATCGAGCATAGCCCTCTCCTATGCCTAGCACTGTTTAAGTGCGACCGTAAGTATTTATTGTAAACAGTAAATTTATGAAAAGATTATTATTCAGAAGTCTTGAACATGGTTAAGGAAAAGAGAAAACTAGTAGAAGAGAGCGAACGAGACACTTGATACGACACGACAGTTTTATCAGAACCATAATAGAGAGTATAAGATGGAAGGAGAATTAAGCTTTATGCATCGAATAAAACAAAAGATTAATGATACGTCGTATCAAGAGGTAAAGAGAGTAGCAGAATCAAGAATAGAAAAAACTCCACAGACAAGACATGATGATGGTTCAGAAGAATATATGTTAATTATAGTATTTCAAAATCATTCGCTTTACCCTTGCAGTGATACCAACAATATGGTATTTGTAGGGTTATTAATGTTGTAATTGAAATAATTTTAGAAGTATGACTTCAATATTTTATAAATTAAGGTAATTTCGTATCAGCTTCGTGCGTTTATGTAAATATAATCTTTAATTAATGAGCTATTCCGTAAATGATAAACTTTAGCTTTTCGCAGTGATTCCTTTAGTTGTTATATGATAAACATTTTAAACCTTATATTGCGTGTTTGGTTTTATTGAGGGTAGGATTGTATTAATAGCTAAAATAGGTAAACGATCCGAACTCATACAAGATGTATTTTATTGAAGAAAACGAAACTTTTTTAAGGGGCGGATTTTTTCAATGGTCAGATAAAACTTATCAGACTGATAAATTACAAAGCGGCAGATTTTAAAAAGTGACAGGTACCTAGGATTGCTGACAATTAGGCGACGTTCTGAAATTAGCCATTTTGATTTGGTTTGACGAATATTTCTTATCTGACTTTTGAAAAATTAGCCCTAAATAATGTAATTTTATTTAAATTTTATTTGACATCTTACGTTTATTACGATACCAATTATGCCCTACATTTTTTCTTGCTAAGATTGCCCGATTTTATGATACTTACCTACTAAGTAAATCCACATCCTATATTAATACTTTAAAAATACTTCTTATAACTAAAATTGAGCGATTGACACCTGGTCTTCACATAAATCTTTCGTTATTTAAAAAAAAATGCTAATCTCAAATGATATCGAAAGTTTAATCACTGATATTAAAATTACTTAAAGATATAAATCACAAGTTTGCTTGCCCATTTATCATTTAAGATGTAAATTTAAACTCTGATTTTCGTTTTAACTATAAAACTTTGTTAATTTTGCTGTGACTCGCTGAACTCTTCTTAAATTACAATTTAGTGATAGCACATGAATGTAATAAAATATATACCTATGAATATCCGTAAGATAATGTATACATATACTTATTATATAATGAATAAACTTAACATGTTGTTTCTATAGTTCTGCAGCTTACGTAGCAAGTTTACTTCATCTAATACTAGCGAACACAGCGAACTTTGTTTCGCTTCAACCCCGTCCTGCGTCGACCTCTGCCCGCTTTAATTTTAAAAGTTAAGCTGTCCCGGCGAACATTCTTTTACCCCAGCCCTGGCCACGTAGAATGGGATAAAAAGTATCCTATCCTAGTATATAGATCCTTATTTTAAAAGTATTCTATGTACTTCTTCTGGTTCTAAGCTATCTCCCCACCGTTTAGCCCCGGCCCCGTCCCACCCCAACCTTGGCCCCGTCTAACGGGATAATAATTATCCTTTGTCTTTCTCCTGGTTCTAAAAACATTTCAGCAAAATCGGTTCAGCCGTTCTTGAGTTATAAATAGTGTCAATAACGATTTCAGTATCGATATTTTTTAACGACGCGTTTGGTGTATTGATTAGAGCTCCTGAATATTACGCCACCGTAACGGGTTCAAATCCCGCAAGTGGCAAATGTTTGTGTGATGAGCACGGACATTTGTACCGAAATCATTGATGTTTATTACGTATTTAAGTATTTATGGAAGACGCCTCCGTCATAATCGTTGTCTGGTATTCGTTACACAAGGATGAAAATTCCTTACTTCGAGACCACGACAATTGGTGTTGTCTGGCAAATATATTTTTAACCGACTTCAAAAAATCAATTCGACTGTATGTTTTTTTTTTATCTATGTTACCTCATATCTCAGTCGTTTGTCGACCGATTCGAATTTTTTTTTTTCGCCTACTTAGAGGGTATGCCTTAAGTTGGTCTCATTGTTGCCAATTTGGGATCTGATGATGTGATCTTGGTGTAATCGAGTGAAACCTTAAAGACACGTATAGTGTTTTTTTACTAGTATCTTAATGTTGACGTATTGTTAAGTCTGATAGTCAACATCTTGTGGAGCTGAGCTGATGGTGGAACTCTTTAACGCTTAAAAGTTCAGTAATTATAATGACATACATAACTTATGATAGGTACTTTATAGCTTCTTAAAGAACGGAGTCATAAGGTGTAGGTAACTACTCCTCTCCCCCCTCTCCTGTAATCTCAAAAAATTAAGAAATAAAATTAACTTTCAAAATAAGTACCAACCGACTTCAAAACCAAAATGCACTAAAAAGTCTTAAATAAACTCTTGACGATTGAAAGGAAAGGAATCCATTCTAGGCAAACAATTTCTTTTTGAAGTCGGTGCCATCACTTTGACCATCAATCATCAAAAAGAAAGTGATTGCCTAGAATGGATTCCTTTTCTTCCAATGGTCAAGAGGTTATTTAAGACTTTTTAGTGTATTTTAGTTTTGAAGACGGTTTTTACATTTTTTTAAAGTTCATTTTATATATTTATAGATTGATTAATAGTAAACATTCAGCGTTGGTATCGATAACTGTTTCTCCCCCGCAATACTTCTTCGATGCAAGCTTAAAGTAATTGTCCACAGTCTACGAACAAATGCTAAACGTTGAACAAAATAAATTATTCATGTTAATTTAACTTAAGGCGCTACCCGGATTTTTACCGCGCATACTAGCGCCACTTTACTAGAAAAATCATAACTCGTTAAATAAAAGACCAATCAAAAATCTGGTAGATACGATTGTAGCTCTGATTATGTGGTTTAGATACAATGTTTAAGCTCAATAAAACAGAGTTATCTGTAGTTACAGTTAGAAAAATTGCTAAAAGTGGCCATTTTTAGCAGTTTTTCTAACTCTAACTACAGTAAACTACTTTAGAAACAAATTAAACGTACTAAATAAACTATAGAACCTGTACTAAAATCGTATCTACCAGATTTCTGATTGGTCTAATATTTAACGAGTTATGATTTTTCTACTAAAGTGGCGCTAGTGTGCGCGTTAAAAATCCGGGTAGCCCCTTAACACTGTCGAGTACAGCTGGACGATTCATATTCATTTAGTGCTCCACTGGAAATAAACGGGGAAGAAACATACGATCGTATGTTGTTTGTGAGTTTAAGCGACTATTTTAAGGGCTGATTCTCTGAGATGGGAGGGCCAAAGTATCGACACAAGTTGCATCCCAAACTAAGGCCCGACCCCGTTCTCAGAGAATAAGCGTAAGGCCATCGGGTCTCTTGCTATCGTCTTTTAGAATAAAATACATACTACAAATTTGTAACGACGACGCATCTTACAACTGTGACTCGCTTAATAGTGACCGTATTCTATATACTAAGCCTGCCTACTATAAGGTCATTGTTATGGTTTAAAATGTTTTAAACACTCTGTGTCATATTTTATATTCATAAAGATGAAATAAGAAACCTAAAAATTGCGCACGGGCGAGACTCGAACCAGGAACTTTCTGGTTTACCGGGCCAAACACTCTTCCAATTGAGCTACCGTGCTGTCAGTCCGACCGTGCGAAATTTCTGGTCTCCTATGAATAACTACGTCATTATGCGTGACATCTGCTCTATCCACCCCAACTGTTTTACAACTGCAGTGGGCCAAGTAGTTATTCATTACAGAATAAATTCGTCTTGGAAATTGATAACGTTTCGTTATCTAATGATTTAGAATGTTTTTAACACTCAGTGTCATATTTAATATTCATAAAGATGAAATAAGAAAACAAAAATTGCGCATGGGTGTGACTCGAACCAGCAACTTCTGGCTAATGACTGGGCCAAACGCTCTTCCAAAAGAATTGATAAGATATAAAAAATATATGTTTTTGTTAGATAGCTTATTAATTGGTGCAGATTATGTACCATACAACATCACGCTACGACTTACGGGCGCGGAGTAAAGTCAAAGTGCGCGAAGGAAGTCGCGGCAGCCGCTAGTGTTAGTAGTTTTCAACTATGATTTACTTCCTTGTAGCATTTGGAAGCAATATGCGCTGTATATCATACTGCAGATGCACTTGAGAGACACAGCCTGAAATAGATTTATAGCTCAGAAACCCGCGAGTTGCTTCGGCTTAGAAAAAAGATTTCTGTAAAGTTTCCTTCATCTAAATCACCTTGACTTATTAGTCAATTAGATCTTTATTCTAAATAGAATTTTATTTCTTTTAGCTTTATATCTGAGCCTGTAATTCATTTTGAAGTGCTACTAACGCAATTGTAAATTGCCTTTCCCACACAATGTTTATTTTTATTTTATACGAGTGTGGGTTTATCTTTCATGTCTTAAATTACTCAAAATCTTTGCAAAAAAATATGTCCTATCTAGAAATTCTCAGGGTAGCTCGGAGTTTGGAAGTTCGTGGTGTTTCAGCCCCGTGCCTCGGAAAGCACGTAAAGCCGTTAGTGCTGCGCCTGATCGCTCCCTGGTCGTGTCAGGTTGCTGTCCCGTTGGGCTATGAGATCGAAAGGAATAGAGTGCAACTGTGTTTGTGCTCACACTTGTGCACTATAATATGTCCCGCGCAGTCGGTTGGTCGTGGTGACTAGTCACCGTAGTCTAAATCGGCTAGAGATTCGTGGCAGCAAGATGACTTATCTAAATGTGGTGCCACCGTTGTTGCTGGCTTCCAGAAGACAAGATATTTACTTTATGAAGAACAATGTATGTGATTGGTGTCCAATATTTATAACAAAATGGTGAACAGATTCTTTACAGGCTATTTAGAACGTATTTTCTCCAGATATTAAATTACGGATACATTCCTCACAGGATCATCATTATTATCAGCCAAAGGACGTCCACTGCTGAACATATGCCTTCCCCACAGTTTTCCACAGCTACCGATCACAAGCGGTCTGTATCCAATTTGATTCTGCGATCTTCACAATGTCGCCTGACCATCTTGTCGGTGGACGTCCTACGCTGCGACTTTGGTCGTAGGATACAAGATTCAAAGCTGAAGAGAGGCCTGTACGACAACGTTTTGTGCATATACATTTCTCAGAAAAAATACAAGTAAACCTTCTTTCAGTTACAATCTTCCTTCCTTCAGCACATCCAATATCTCCTTGCGAATTAACACTCGATAACACACGGGACAAACGTATAAAAGGACATATTCGAGAGCATTTAGGCGTCCTACTGTAAAAGACGGATTCGGTACCGACCAAATTTTGTTTCGTTTTATTGTAACAAACTATAGTACAGATGGTACTTTCAGGCACAGGTTTCATTTTAACCTACTAGAATCCACCAACCCATGTAAACTTTATCTTGAAAAAACAATAGTCTGATTTAACTCTCTGCATTTCCCAAGCAGTTGACTGGTAGAGAATACCATAAGGCATTAAGTCCGCCAATTGTACCATTAAAAGTGCAGTAAAGTTTAAAATAAATAAAAAATTGGATATTCATGTAAACATTTCATATAAGCGAGTAATTCAAAATCCAAATTATTAAACGTGATTGTTTAGTTTCGCCTCCTTTTGTTTTTGCAGTTGGGTCAATGTGGAAATTATTGCTTTCTGTATTGTCTAAATTCTAGGGTGTTGGGGTGATGTGGCACCCTGTTAAATATGATTTCCATTACACAATAGCATGAGCTACTTACATTGGAGTCAGAACAATGTATGTTCGATTGGGATCCCAATACTGCATTGTATTTAGGCAGCGAGTGAGTGAGAGCGATGCATGGTTAGAGAAAACTTTCAATCATTTATCAACGAAATTACATTAAATTTTAATAGAAAATAAAGAGTAGAAGTAAGTAAACATCCCTAATCATAAAATAAGCTATCCGAATATTATAAAGACATAATAGAAATAATAATACTTTATTGCACACCATAAACAATAAGACAGGATAGTATCTCAAATGACCACTAGTAGTACAATTTATGATAATATGTCTGGTGCTTCGCAACATAACGGACAAAACTCAAAAGGCACGTATTTTAAAATTTGGCCGGTGCGGTAGTACCTTTTTGATAGAATTGACTTAGGGCATTTTTCACCAAAAAGCACTAAACAACGAATAACTTAAATATGGAACGTCATATCGTATGAAGAAGAAATACTAACCTAACCAAAGCTTTTTTCCTGAATAGAACCCCGGAATAGTAGTTTCACGAGTTCCGGGCGCTCTACACTGCAGACCAATGGTACGTATAAATCAAATTATTTTTATGAGATGCGTGGGTCTAGTGTTGTGCTATAGAGGAACTTATCGACTTTATCTTTTTCGATTCAAACCCTTATAATTTTCTACCCTGTACTTATCTTAAAATCATTAAACAAATACCCACCAAATATTTAAGCATATTAGAATACTAGCGATCGCCCGTGGCGTTGCCCGCGTACATTTCGGATTTCCCGTAAAATATTTCAACGCAAAACCCTATACCCATTATTACGGTTACTAAGGTCGAGGTCTCTGCAGCCTAACTAAGTTACACGACAAAAATCGCTTACACACACCACACAAAAACGGTCATCACTTCAAGCTAACAACGACGCGTGGTGCAAGCAATATTGGTTCTTGAGATGGTTACGCGGCGGTGGCGAAAGTACCTCCTGGCTGAGTCCAGAACAGTCTCATGCTGCCTGTCCCAAAAATAACCACCCAGGACGCACGATAGCATACTAAACATGGTTCGATTCCTGATACAGTTGCTCATAAAAAGTGCAATTTGAATTTTATTGAATTTTATTTGATAAAGAGTCGATTTTACGAGCGTCAGATAAGGAATATTTGTCGAATACAATACAAAACGCTTAATTCGAAAACGTCACTTATTTGTCAGCAATCATTTACGTAAATGTCATTTCAAAAGCGTTCGTTTTATACTTATTTAGTCAGTCAGTTTAGAATTTACAATACAAGAAAATACGCGACCGGTACGAGACCGGCGAGATGAGGGCGCTGCAAGCGCAATTAGTTACGTAAATATTTATTTTGTTAATTTATGAATCTATTAATTAGAATATAATATATTATGATAATAATGTAATCTTTTTTTTGGGTTTTGTTGTTTTTTTTTCCCTTAAAAGTGTGTTTACACCCAGTGCCTAGCAGGGGCTCCCACTGAAAATTAGTGTCGTGGCATGCTTACTATCTGCTGAAACGATATATACTGAGCGGGGACTTTTTTGGCACAAAAACGAAATTAAATGAAATGTTTATTATTTGCGTAAGAAAAAGGTTACATTTTTTAGATGGAATTCAAGGCACAGTTTCGTTCCTCTTTTTCAAACTATATATTATAGCATGCAAATATTCAGTTACACAATTATAAGTTGCTAATTCATTTAAGCAAGAATGACCGAACAGAAGAAAATAAATCTGTTACTAACAATAATGAGAGTACAATTTAATTATTACATATTATGCAAGTCAAGTACATATTAAAATCATAGTATGTCAGGTTTATCAATATTATCATATGTCAAGTATATTAAAATCACGTATCAACTAAATTAATTAAAATAAATTAAAATGCAAATTAGTCATTCATTAAAAATTTAAATACTCATTGACTGTATAAAAGCAGTGTTCAGTTAACCAACTGTGGAGAGCACGCTTAAATCTATTGAAGGGTAACTCCTTTATTGTTTGGGGTATTTTATTAAATATCAAAATAGACATCCAATGACAGTTTTTCGTAAGCCTAGCGCTCTTGGGAATTTTATCAGACACCTGGGCGCTTTGTTTTTATTTTTTATTAATTTAATTTTAGTTGTTCTATATTTGTTTTTATTTATATAATGTAATTTATTTTTGTGTGTGTCAAATAAAAACCAATTTAATTCAATTAAAAAAATATATGAAATCATACCACAATAATTGGTACTATATTACGTACAGATTAAATACATTTTTACGACACGTTTGGTGCAGTGGTTAGAGATCCTGACTGCTGAATCAGCGGTCGCGGGTGCGAATCCCGCAAGCGGAATACCTTTTGTACCTACGTCATTGATGTTATATGTATTTAAGTATTCATGTGAGACGCCTTTGTCATAAACGTTGTCTGGTACTTCGTAACACAAGGAAGAAATTATTTACCACGAAACCAGACAATTGGGGTGTTGTCTGGCGCATATATATGCGATTTTTCATTGAGTAACATAACCCTTTTTGTTTTAGAAACCTTTTTGTGATTCTAATTATTTTTTTAATTATTAATTTTGCCACCAAATATTAAAATGACGATAAAGTTTATTGATGAACCAATTTATTTTACCATTTAAAATCAGTATCTATCTGAAAAACATTATCGACAAATAGCGTCACTACTTAACACAAAATGTAACAAAAGAACATTCCTTTCATTTGCGCTGTTTTTGCGATAATACTATTTCTCCAAAGGGAAAGATGTTACAATATTAATATCTGTTACCTTGTGTGCCATAAAACCCAGGCTGTTTGACCTTCATATCGCACACCCAGATCAACACTGAACTATTTCAAAATAGCTCATTTTTCACAATTGACGAAAAACCGTTATCTCAAGCTACATCACCGTTACCATAAATGTTTTGAGCATTGCATAAAAAAAATACCACCTTTGATTGCATTTTATACTTCAGTCAATTCTAAATCCCTTAGTTAAGCATAATTATGCATTTTTTGACTTAATCCACTGTTGAGGCAAAAATGATCGAAGTAAAATTAGATTATTTCGAGTTACGTGCTTTTTGCTGATGAATTTTGAAATAGTGCACTATTATTCTACTGTTTTTTAATTCAGATTCAACGGGCAACAACGTTTTATTTATTTTGTGATCAAGAATAATAATGAAATAAAACACACCATGTTACTGAAATCAGTAGTTGCATATATTTTATATGACTGTGGACCCATAGTATTGAAAATCACTCAAAATTTAGGTAAACATACACCACAAATAAATGGGTTCCTTACGGCTATGTACTCGTAACATAAGAACAAAAAAAAAACTTTTATTTAAAACATAAATTGTTCAAAATGCCAAAAAAACCAGTTATAAAAATTTTAGTACAATTACAATTAAATAGGTAGTAGGTAGTACAAGTTAAATAGGTAATAGGTAGTACAATGAAATAGGAACACTGCGTAGTATTACAATCATTTATGGCACATCACATCACAAAACACAAAACTGAAGGGCCAGATAACTAATTGGAACTTACGATAACTACCTTATTAACCGTCTAAAACATAATCTTCATAAAAGTTAGTAACAAATATGTTCAAAACTATCTTTATCATTCAGCTAATTTTGACATAGGTACTCATTGTATGTACTTCCAGTCTCAATATTAAATGTTTAATTATTATAATCAGTCTTTCGAAACAAATGTCTTAATGAACCACCATGTATCACAAGAAATCACAGTAAACGAATACTACTTTTAAATGACATTCCTTAAATAAAATCAATTAATTTTAATATGTTTAATAATAAAATTAATGGAATATAAAATTTAGGTCGCTGCTCCTGTTACTTCTATTCTAAATTGAGTGTATGTTAATTCATATTATAAGACATAATATGAATTAACATAATTAGTAGAAATTATATTTTATAAAATCTGTTTGTAAAAACGACGTTTTATAGAAGAACGTGAAAGGATGTTGCTTCTTAACGCGTAGTTGTTTTATGTCGTTCCATTTTAGTTGATTATTGTCCTCATCTTTATTAAAATTATTGCCGCAGGGTTCCCGAAGAACTTTAAGACTGTAAAAATCGTTGTGTGCAAGTTCCTCTAAATGGTATAGGTTTCCCGTTTTTCTGGCAGCTCGAATTAAAGTAGCATACTGTTGTAGGCAATAAGTGGAAGTGGAGCTTGATAAGGAGCTGGAGGAGAAACTAGAAGATGATCTTCTAGGGAATACAAGAGGCCGAGATATTTGCTTAACAGGCACAGAAAAAGTAGGATCTGTATCCGAATCATCTATACAATCTTCATCAGAACTATTTCCAAATGATACAGGAACATTTACCTGTTTATCTGATACTTGATTGGATGCTGCTACTACCGTTGAACCCTCATCAGTCGTAGCTGCCATGCATGCATTTTCTTCCTCCCTATCTGATGTTATAACCGCCGACGCCTCATCTGTTAATGGTTACATGGATGTGTTTCTTCCTGCCTATTTAATGCTTGATCCGCTGAACTGCTCTGCTTGACGCTTGAACTGCTGACGTCTCAGCATTTGATACTGTTCCCGTTACCTTTTGGAGCAAATGGAGACCACTTCCTTTCATCATCTGCCAAAAACCAATATTAAATAAAATTAATTCAACAATACTGCATTATTTCAAAAAATATATCAATCTTTTTGTATATAAAGAACTATTTAAATCTTAAACATGTTCTTTTATATTTAACATGTAAGAAAGAATTCTGAGTATTAATATTTTTTTTGTGTGACTATTTAACAAAACTAGGACATAGTTTATATCTACCATCAATAGTGTATCATTTCATAAATTTTCAACTTTTAGGAACAACACGGAATCATTTTGGAATAATACAAAAAATAGACATACCTTCGCCAAAAACAGGGTGCTATTTCGAAATAGTGTCAAATAAGTCGTATAATCACTGTCAATAATACCACCAACACTCCATTAAAACTAAATAATTCACTGTAATTTTACTATTCCATTTAACAACACCGCATTATCGCGAAATAATACACTGTTGCGTAAAAGATAGGCAAGTTGTTCAAGCGGCCGTCAAGTTGCAACTGGAAATAGATTCGTGTTTGCGGTGTGACTGTGGCAGCGCAGCGTAAACAATAGAGAGTTAGCGCGCCATCTATTAACCATTTTTTTACCTATAAATACGCCTGTATTTGTGGCACGCGCGGGAAATTTTTGGCTATTTATATTAATAAATAAGTCGATTTTGAGATTTTTCGAGATAATGCAGTATTGTTCTGGGCGTGCGATATGTGTTAATCGAATATCTGCCGGTATATTTTGGTGTTACTTAAGTCACAGATTTAACCGCAGGCTAAATAAAGAAAAGAGAAATAAAGCTGTTTTTGTTAGATGCATGTCCTTTTCGATGTTGCTTAAAACTAAACTTTTCTAGTTCATTTTTGACATATTCGTAGCTCGTTCGACTTATTAATAGGTCAACAAGAATATTTTTAGTATTGCTACCGTGCGTTACAAAAGCGCCATAAACTGTGTGGACGTTGAAATGACAAATTGCTGGCTGTCATAACGAAAAGTAATTAAAGTCATTTCAATGTAACATTGTATAGTTCATTAATTTTATACAATAACGGTAATCCATGGTGTCGGTTTTAACTTATTAACAAAATACAGTGCACGGCTACTTAAGGATGATTCACGCTACAACGTGCCGGGGCCGGACCGTGCTGGAGCCGGGAAAAAATCCCATAGACATTCCAACGCCGTGCCCGGACGGGGCACGTTCAGGCATGAATCACTTCATACAAAATGTATCAAATAATGTTTGACGGCGCCTGGTCAGAGCCCGGCCCGGCGTAGGCATTGTACTGATACACGCTATCAGCCTTAAAATTGCTGGAGATACGGTGACGAAGTCCCCCAATATATTTTTTATCACTGTGAGCGCTGTCGTTAATTCGTGTTCCCTCAACACCCTCTTCGCAGCGATGTTGTGAAGTGGATGCTTCTTCAAATAATAATTTATGCGGAATTTATTCAATATTTTTAAGACATAGCCTTGAGAAGCAGTGAGCTCAAGTGGCAATGGGCAGGGCACATAGCGCGACTGATAGCCGTTGGGTCAGGAAAGTTCTAGATTGGAGACCGTTCGACCAAAGACGCAGCGTAGGACGTGTACCAACAAAATGGACAGACGATCTTGTAAAGATCGGAGGATCAAACTGGATGCAGACCGCTTGTGATCGGTCGCTTTGGAAGCCGTGGGGGAGGCCTATGTTCAGCAGTGGACGTCCATTGGCTGATAATGATGGTGATGATGATTCAATTTTTAATACTGCTCTTGAAAATCATAGCATTAATCCTATAACCATTAAGTGTGCTCTTTCCATGGCCGTACCTGTAATACAACAGCACTGATTATATTTCATATATCCCCTTTTTCTTCAGGCATGAACTTTATTCACCAGTTTGCAAACTTGTACGACGAGCATATCTTCAGTAATGAGTTCTATCATTGTTTCTTTCAAGAATATTTTTGATGGAACCTTTTTCAGGTGAAAAAAGTTAGGCCCTGTCGGGGAAGTAAATGTTTTCTGAATAAAAATACTTGCGAAACTTTACTTTGAAGAAAAACGGTTTGGTAGTTTTAGAAGTTAGGAAGGTAAGTAAGTTTTATACTGTTGAAAGAGTGTACTAGTATACTTTTTTATTATTATTTTGTACAATTTTAAGCTAACATTAATGCATACAAAACATAAAAGAATGTTTTTATTTTGATTTTTATCCCTGTTCACGGTTTGCTACCAGAGTAAAGTAATAAAAAGTCCCGATTATTCGGAATGCTAAAATCGGTGGACTAACTTTCCATACTCTGAAAATCAGTTATTACCTTCGATCAACTACATCTATGCATATTGCGTGTAGTTGCAGGCTGCAACAAAACTGTTATTGTTCCTAATTTAGGTATAAGCAATAATCTTGGCTAAGCGGTTTCTTATTTCCGTAACTGGTTTTTGGTTTTTTATGGGTACCTTCCGGCCAGTGTGAAGATATAAGGCAAAAAATGGGTACCAAAATATTAAGGCTTGGTTTTTGTTACGCGTGTTTTATCCTACGATAAATGATCGAAACGACCAAACAGCGGATATTGCTCAATAACCTCTAACGCGTTATTTACAACAGGCAAGATTAAAAAAGGCCCAAAATACGAGATTCTGCCAATGGGCCGGATTTTGTGGCCAAATTTGGGCTTTATTATAAATGCGTGTCGCAAATTGCGTGGTTTGGATATTATGGAAACATAACTTAAGGCGTTCTCCCTTATAAGGTAAATTTTGATAAAAACAGTGTTATATTTTCGTGTTTTTTAAATAATTCATTAGGCCAGCTGTGCTTGCGATCTTAGCGTTTGTCATTCATAAAATAAATTGGTTTTTCGACTTGATAACAAAAAAACACGCAGATATTAAAAAAAACAATCCATGTAAATATCGTTGAAAAAAATGCGAACGTTGAACTGAATATTCATTAATAAAAAAAAATATGATATTAAGAAAATATGCTTGAAACGTAAAACTTATATTTCAAAAATCTAAGGACGAATAGACAAGGGCAATAAACCTCCCTTCAATTTATATTTAAGACTGAAATGCTACACGACCTTTTGAGTTGGAGAGGCAACAATGCTTACAAAAATATCGACGATTGTGATCTGTACAATTAAAACTAATATGTGCTCCAGAGGACTGTACGTTGGATACAGATTATTTTATTTTATTAGGAAAACACTACAGTATCTTAAAACTAGATTAAACACTAGATAAATAACTTTAATCCACTTACGTGTCTCCACATATAAATACTAAGCATAGCTTGTAAGTACATTTACTTATAAAAATAACAAGCGAAATGGGTTAAGACTTAAAGTAAGCGAAGTATGAGATACGTCCAGTCAGTGCACCGCATCAAACCATCGCTGTAAGTAACGCTTTTTTGGAGTGCTAATACTAGTGTTTAATAAGTCTAGCTCGAGGTCATCGGCCATAACATTAAATGCATTGGGAGCTCTAATGAAAATAAAAATAAAAGTTATAACAGTCACTTGTATATTTCAAAGACCAGACAATGTTTTACACTCTAGTTTAACCGATATTAGAAAACTCATGAGAAATGGAATACTACTTTTTGCGTTTAACCATAGTTTGATTAAAATGTCACCAGCAACCAGATGATTTTGCTGTTGATGGTGAAGAATCATCAACTCAACATAATATGTTTCTTGCATATGCACTTATAAGACACAATTAATAATGAAACCCTAGGTTGGGTTCTAAACGTCCGGTATGGATTTTAACTGTCAACCCCGCGCTCAGGTTGCACGAAGACAGAAAGTTAAGACTCATTTAGGCATTCTTTCTTCGTTTACAATGTCGATATTTAAACATCGAGGTTTTAATGATACCATCCATATTCTTGAACCTCTATAAATAAAATATTTAATTTCAAGTTCTCTTTACCTGTAATTCGCAAAGAACGTCTACAATGTGAATAAAATCTTGATCTAAAAACCGGCCAAGTGCGAGTCGGACTCGCGCACTGAGGGTTCCGTGCCAACTTTCACTGAATTAGGAAATCCATATACTACTACTAAGTAAATTACCGCAATATTTTGTTGACTGCGAATATAACTTTGTTTTTCATAGTGTTTGTATGAAGTACAAGGTTATGTTTGCGGTTGTTGAAAATGTGCTATATCTTTATAAAACTACTCGTTCGATCCCGTCCAAACCAATTTTTGTTGAAAGTATCTATTAAGATCTACATTGTGTATTTTTGTTTCAAAATTTACACTCGCTTAATTTAGAAATCAGATGGAGGGGGGGACGCCCATTTTACCACTTTGGAAGCGTCTAGCTATGATACGTTAGACTTTAAAAGAAAATGGTTTTAGGAACCTCAATATTATTTTAAAAGACCTATCCATAGACACCCCACACGCATTGGTTTGACAAAAAAAAATATTTTGGTTTTAGTTTCATGTATGAGAGAGAGTTTTTTATTTTTTGTATGAGAATCGGTAAGCGGTTAACAAGACACATTGTACCGTTGTACATGTATAACGTGTAATAAATTGAGTACCTTAATATATTTAGTATTCATCGGACTCACATTAACATTTTCATCACATTATCTTTGTTTTTCCATGCTTTCATTTCCTTTTTCCATCCAAAGATTGCTGGTTCATTTGCTGTAAACACGAACTTAGACTTAATCATAGATTCTATCTACCATAACGCAGTTCGTATTTTCTCCCTAAAAAGTCGTACTGTAAACATTAAACTATAGGCATTACCTGCCTTTCTACTCTTGTTATACTATTACTCTGTATTTTTGGATTATTGATGTTTTCTAATCCTTTTTGAACAATATTTATTGTGAATCTAAAAATGTCAAACTTTCGAAGCTCTGTTATTCTACTTTTCTCTACATAATATTGTAAAAATAGCTGTGTTTTACCTTTGTTTGCAATTTTCCTTTAATTTGCATTGGTTGATGATTCGTTTTCCTGATTATTTGTTTAAATTGCTTGATTTTTGACATATTTTTATCTTTATTGACATGGTTGTTATGACAATATCTTTCAAAGTCTGACAACTTCTATCAAAGTCTATTACTTTTTCGGGTTTAATCCTCTATAAACCACCAGTATTCATGTTCTATTTTTGAACCTACCTCGATCTAAATTTGAACGGCCCAGGCTCCTATATAAGCCTTTACTTTTTTCATTCAATTCATTCGATTCCGAGTTCTAAGCTCGAACAGTTCTATTATTCATTAGACATACTACAAGTTTAACACTCTTCATTTTCCCTCAAGAAGTCTTGAAGAACCGCCGGTGACTGCTGTAACACCTCCTCACGCTAGGGGAGGGACCGGACAAATATCCGGAGGAGTATCAGAGTCACCGCTGCACATCGGCGTCACTGCTCTTCACGGCGCCTGTCACCGCTGCACATCGGCGTCACTGCTCTTCACGGCGCCTGTCACCGCTGCACATCGGCGTCGCTGCTACCTCCGCTATGTCGGCCCTGCACTCCGACGCCACCCTTTGCTGCCTCCAGGACAATACTTATAGAAGATCTGAAGACACTAACTCACGCCCACTGCACTTTACTTACATTCATACAGACATCAACTCATCTCATATTTCGGTACTGTATTTTTTTTGTTTTAATATAAATTCTATTCCCTCTTTTCTACCTCTTTCTTTTAACTTCTACTTCTTCACATTTGTCGCTTCACGACAACATCTTCCTACCAAATTTCAATTGTGTAATGCTTATAGTTACAGAATAAAATGGCTGTGGCATACGGACGGACAGACAGATAGACAGACCGACTTGACGAAACTATAAGGGTTCCGTTTTTTGCCATTCGGCTACGGAACCCTAAAAAGAATTGTCATTTTGAGGCTTCAATAAAATAGTTTTCTATTTCAAGAATAGTTAACATAAATCCCTTTGTTAGCAATAAAGAAACGTATTATTTTCTGTGAAATTTAAAACCGCGATTGAATATAGAAAAATAATAGTTTTAGATATGAGCTAAGTCTGGACTAGAGTCAGAGAAAACCCATTTCGAATAAAAAAATGTGCAAAGAAGCTAATTAATTAAATTTCTTCATTTTTCCATCATTTTCTAATTAAAACACATTTGAAATTAAAACTGAAAGAATGTTAACATGTTATTTTCTACAGTGTCACACCATCACCGTGCTAGGAACGTGTCAGGCACGAAAAGCAATACGATACGCTCTATCTTGCCCCGTGCTAAACGGATTGACAGCGTTCTGTCTCATCATACAGGGTCACTGTTAGGTCGACCTAAAACCTGCGACTGCGACTTTTAGTATCGATGTAGTCGCGCGTTTTGAAAACACGCTTCAGGATCGCGACTCACGCAATGAACAGATTTAATTAAGCATCGATGCAGTTGCGCGTTTGCATCGATGCTAATGCACAACTGCATCAATGCTAACGCGCGTTAGTATCGCTGAAGTCGCTAAAATTCAGTACATAATTTGACAATTTCCAGCTTCTGCATCGCGACTGTATCGATGCTTACGCGCGTTAGCATCGTGACTGCATCGCTGCTAAGCGTCGCAGTGTATAAAGAGTCTTAGACGTGACAGTTTACGTTATTTCTGACTGATTTGACTATGGAACCCCATATCCCAAACTGAACCGTTCTCAAGTTATTGGCCTTTGATATTATTGTATAATAAATCCCGATTCATTGTTTTATTTACACTAATTTTGTTTTGTATTTGCTTTTTTATGTAGAAGATTAGTTACTTTATTATTTTAAATAAAATTGCAAGAAACTGAATGAGTTGTAGGAGATCGTCGAATGTAAAAAATATATACAATTGTTAAACAATGTTTTTTGTAATGCATTCAATGTTTTTAATATTATTATGTGATACCGTTAGAATTTTCTAATATTTGAGTATGATGATCTAGTAAGGCTTCCAACACGTGTGCTGAATTGCGTAAGTGTATGTATGTATAATTGAACGTTTATTCCAGGATTTATCGAAAACGAGATAAAATTGCGAGATACGATTAATTCTTTAATTTCAATTTATGGTACAGTGTAAGTTTCATTCGGTTCAGTAGTTTCCAGATATCGGTAATAACTTAAAAATCATGAAATTAAAATTAAAACAAATAAAATATAGAAGAGTCTCGAATAGAAGACAAATGAGGTATTTAAAGCTTTGTCAATAAATTTGGAGGCAGTATAATTTTTAATGTATTTTTTATTCACCGTCAGAAATTAATTTCAAATCACCTAAGTAACTTTTTACGAATGCACTTAAAAAAACTTAAGCCATTGATATCTTACTTTGCACTACAAAAATGCTTATCCTACATTTCCACCATCTGGGTTATAACCATTAAAATCCACTAAACCGTTTTCCAAGGCATTTTAAAAGTCACGAGTAAGTTGAAAATAGATTTTTACAAGAACCATTAGTACCTACTTTCATGAAACCGGGAGAACTTACTACAGATTCAATAAAATGCGCGTTTCACCGCAAAAGATTCTATCCTATTGTGAACGTAAAGGTAATTTAGTTTCACCACTATTTTATCATTAATATATACTAAAACTATAATTTTGGGGCGCAGCAGTAAGAGAGTCCCACTTTAAAGCGACGGCTGCGCCAGAGGTTCCGGTCTCTATCCTCGGGTCGGAACAAAAAGATATACCTGGGTTTTCCCGTTTAAAAGTTCTTAGGGTAGCCTGGAGTCCGAAACGTTGGCGGTGTTTGACTCCCGTGCCTTGGAAAGCACGCAAAGCCATTGGTCCTGCGCCTAATCTCCCTCTAGTCATGACAGATTGCTGTCCCATCGGGCTATGAGAGTGAAAGGAATAGAGAGAACACCTGTGTTTGCGCACACA
Source organism: Pyrausta purpuralis (assembly GCA_963924145.1). Taxonomy (NCBI): domain Eukaryota; kingdom Metazoa; phylum Arthropoda; class Insecta; order Lepidoptera; family Crambidae; genus Pyrausta; species Pyrausta purpuralis. The sequence goes on from OZ001665.1 coordinate 11,087,872, forward strand.
CTTGTGCACTATATATCTCCCGCAGTCGGTTAGTCGTTGTGACTGGCCTCCGGGGTCTAAATCGGCAAAGGGGGATTATTTTATTATACTATACAGTTTTCTGAAATATACAATGTCTAATGTTAAATGATTTTTAATTCAATTGACCTGATTTTGAAAGAAAAAAAAATTGCTAACTTGTTTAAGGTTTACCGTAGTGTTCTAGTTTTACTGGTACGTCTGATCATTCTTGCGTCTGCGGACGACGCTCTGTCAAAAGAGAACTAGAGGAGTCGGTACTTAAATGTAGGTATATCACCGGACCGCTGCACCGCGCTGACATTATTATTATCTTTTACCTACACGGTAATATTATCTATACTATTACTATTTAGGCTTATAAAGAACTAATTATTGTTTGTGTACGTATTTTGGCGGGTTTGCGCACGTGATGGCTGGCATCTATATAAATAGACAGGGCAACATTTTAATGAAGATTTTTGCAAAATTAGACCCTTATTAAAAAGTGGTTTAATTGATTCTGCTCGTGATTCCAATCAACCTGTTTTCCGGTTTTGCCCTTAGTCTTCCTCTATAAATAAGCTATCTAACACAAAAATATTTTTAAATCGGTCTTGTAGTTCCAGATATAGGCGCTTTCAAACAAACAAACTCTTCAGCTTTAAAATATTAATATAGATTACGAAACAGGACGTAAGTGTGGAATAATAAAATCACAATTATGACATTATATTGAGAGTTTTAATTCGATTTCGATTCTGAGGCTCTATAATTCTGGTTTATTTATTTAGTAGCCAGACCTTAAGGAATAAAGGATTTCGACCTTTTGGTTTGGTTCATACTTTTTCATATAATATTTTTAAAAAACATGGCTAAAGGTTTAAATCTTATTTAGTTTGGCATGAATTGCTATTTGACACTGTTAAATGTTAGTTCAAAATTGAATACCCATTCTAATACTTACCAGAGCCAGAACGTACTCGTATGTAAAAATTTTGGGCAAATTCATCAGCGTATTTGGAAAACAAACATTTCAAAGCAAATGTTTATTTTGTACCTTTCAATGTTTTACTAGTGATTTTCATGCACTTTATTTTGCTATTTTAATTTCTTTGATATATCATATTTCAGTTACGAAGAAATACATATTTTTTTTAAATGTTATCTTCTTGAGTTTGATATTAATGTATAATAAATTATGTTTTAGTCTCAACATTTAAAAACTTACCCAAGATTCTAACTGCTTAGACTATCTGAATCAAGTTTAGCTGAAAGTATAATAAGTTTTCACAATCATTACCATTTCACGCTTATTAACTGCCGAACTGATCTTGATAAAGATGTGCCGGTTAACAAAAACGACAGGACCTTTGATTTGTACTTTAACAACATCATGTATTTTGCTTGGGCTGTCATTAAAACACAATAGTAATTTTAATTTGTTTTTACTTAATAGGTAACTTAATCTTGTGGTTATTGACATCAAAAATAAGTAACGCAGCGTTCCCGTCCGTGATTCTCGGCCGTATGTTTACAAATCGTTTTCCACAAAGAGTCAGCTACTTCTGAATAGACTTCGAGTCAGCCATTATGGCGGTTGGAGAATCTTGACGTATTGTGACGAACATCCGGAAGGTAATACTGTCAAACTGAGGGTATACAGTAATTAAGGTTGAGATTTCTGTACATAAACTGTGGGGTCAAATTTTGACATGCCTATCCTCTAAACCCATAATTTCTTTACCCAAAGCTTGTCGGAAAGAGATTGCTCATAGTGATACGACCGCCGAAATTGAACATTTCCTTTAAACGAATTTTTAATTTACCTATGTATGTGCAATAAAGAGTTATCTTATCTTCGTATGACGATCTGTGGCTAAGCACGTTGGGTTTCAAGGCGTCATCGCTCTGAGGTCCCGGTTCGATTCCCTGTCGGGTCAGTATGGAAATCAACATTTTCAATATTGTCTCGGGTCTTGGTGTTGTGGTACCACCGTTGTGTCTGATTTTCATAACACAAGTACATTAGATACTTATTTTGGGATAAGCAATAAGACCGCCTAAATTGTACTTATAGCGAATATATGAGATACTATCCTGTGTAATTATGTTTATGGTGTGCAATAAAGTATTTTTATTATTATCAGAGCAATGTATGTGATTGGTCTCCAATATAATATATCTTTTCCCATTTGGAGCATGGAATTTCTTAAAACACACTTAAAACAATTTTCACCTACAACTTGACTTTCCAGTTTTATTTCTTTTGTGTTTTCACTAAAGTTTGAGCCGTAATGACGGAGTATGGTGATAATATTTACTTATATATTATTATTTGTCTTACTTTATCTCAAAAAAAATACTAAACTCGGATCTCGGAGTTGACAACAAGAAATTATGTCTGAGTTACCATTTTCTATCCGTAGGTTATCATTTTCTTACCGGTATACGTTATTGAAAAAAAATATTGCCTTTAAAATACTGGCTAAAAATCTTAGAATAACGCATCCGTCTTCTACTTAGGAGAAACAAATTATTTTGGAGTCGTTGCATGATGAGTCAACTGTTAGTCTAGAGTACTATTATATATTCTGTGGTCTAGGTAAGCTTGCTTTGTCTGTAACCAGAGGGCTACCACAGTAGCCGTTTTCTGGGCAAGTAAGACTTAGCCCGTGTTCTTGCCGACACGAAAGAAGAAGAAGGAGACCGACTCGAAAATAATTGGTTTCTCATAGAAGACGAATGCGTAGTTTACCTTATTTGTTAGTTTTTTGAAGGCGGTATGTATAATTTGTTTTTATTATATTTTTTTCATAAGTTTTGATTATTACTCATATCTTATCTCTACTAGACTGGTTACACACTACACTGTACCGTAAGTTGAAGTATACCTAGTTGAACCTGATCAAACTAAGCAATCATCTCGCTATGACATCTCGTTTTTAAGAAATCCTGGGACAAATACATAAACATACATACTCTTGCGAAATATTGCACACGTGTTAGAAAGCCTGAATAGTTTAACGTACTAAAATTTAATCCGATTCTGACAATATATCTCATCCATACAGATCGAATTGATATACTCCTAATTTTTAAGTCAGTCACAACAAAAAACAATTCACTTATTTTTCCTGTTATTTGTAAAACATCAATTTGTTTGGATGGTGAATTACGATTATAACCTCTGAAAGTATTGCTTAATGCAGTATTAAATTTGTAACATTTATTTCGATCCAACCATCTTTTATGTCCTAAACCTCAAAGCAAGAAGCACTGAAGCTAGGTAAGTACCAACTTTTGGCTTTTCATTTAACCGCACGTCGCAATTGTGGCTTAACTGTAGTTAATTAAATGCCTCTACTGCAATGGAATAAGGTTTATTTTCTGTCGTAAGATTGTAAGAAGACCACACGTGCAATTACAAATTTCAACGAAATGTGACTACGGATTTTCGTAAATAGTTAAAATAGAACAAGCAATGTGAATTGATTGTAACGGGATTGGTACCATGTACCTTATTATTTTTGAGTTTCCGATATTTCGGCACTGTTGCAAGTGCCATGGTCACGGCGTAACTGAAGTTGTTGCGGGTAAGCTGTTATTGGCAGACCTATCGATGTCATTTATTGCGATCACTTGCAGTATCATTGTTCACAAACTCACTATTTTCTCGTACCAGTTCTCGACACACAACACTCACAGTATCCGCACGCGAAACAACATTTTGCCGAATTACATGCTTTTTGCATTTACGAATCACTGGATTCCAGACACTAGACAATTTAAACCCATCCTCACGATTGATTTTTTTGTATTTTGTGATTTCGATCGCTTTTCTAACCAATCTTGGTATTTAATAGCGTTCTGTCGAAATTATCTTACGGTTATGAAACTCAATCCAGTGATTCAGTCGTTTGTCAAAGATTTTCGTCATTTCATAAAAATTCTGCACCAAAACAAGGTTGATGTGAAAGAGTAAGCTCAAGTGGCAGTAAGCAGGAGACATAGCGTGAAGTTCTAGATTGGAGACATTTCGACCAAAAGAGATTAGTGCGTTCTTACAAATAAATAATCTTTGTTTTTTTGTAGTATACATTTTACTCATCCGTAACTGTACTTCATGGTGTTGTGAAGTGGTAAGCAATGAGACCGCCCTATTAAATTTATTTGTATGTCTGTTGCTCAGTACCACTAGGTTATTCAGCCTTTGCTTGGAAAACTTGAAAAAAAAATATTTTCTTTAATAACTGTTTTAAACAAAAATCTATGGCAATCATATTGTGGACGGCATTATTTACACATTTACATAAAAATATATATAGTTCGAGGTTAACAATCAAATAATTGGGTTCAGTTCATGTAGTTTATGCTAAACTAGCAGACCCGAAGAACTTCGTCCCCACTTATGACGCCGAATGACGCGACAAATCCAACTAAGTAAAAATCGTGAAAATCGGTCTGCCCGTTCTCGAGTTACAGTATCGGAACAAACACGACTTTCTTTTATGTCTAGAAAAGAAGATGTGTTGGCTGATGTATTATAACAGTCATGGAGGTGCTACTAGGAAACTATGTACGTGGTATGTGACATCTGAAAATGCCGAGATAACGGCTGTAATTCACCTGACAGAAACAAACTTTTACATTGAAATATTTTTTTACATTTAATTATTTTATTTATTATAAGCCCATAGTGTCCCACTGCAGGGCAAAGGCCTCCCTACCCCTTTAACATTCTCCACGATTTTGGGCAACTGCCTTCCTGACCCTGTTAAATGAGTCCAGCTCGTCACGCCATCTTTTCTGGGTCTACGGCCGCCTTCCATTTAAGGGGATCCACTCGGTGCATATTTTCGCCCAGAGATCATCCAACTTTCGGCTTACGTGACTGAAAAATACTTAACTTAATTGAAATAAACTTAATTTTAATACTTTTCGTAATGACAGCCAACCATTTGTCATTCAAGCGCTCTGTTGACCGAACTGCCGAAGTGATTAAGCTCCTCCGGACTGCTCACCTGAACGATGAAGAATCCGACGCCCTTTTAGATCTGTGCTCGAAATATTCGGATATTTTTCACCTCCCAGAAGACCAACTCACCTACACCAACGCACTGCAGCATGAAATCACAACAAATACCGATGTTCCTGTCCATACAAAATCATATCGTTTTCCAGAGTGTCATAAAAAGGAAGTTTCCACTCAAATCCAGAACATGCTCGATCATAACATCATAGAACCATCTTCGTCACCTTGGAGTTCACCCATATGTGTTGTGTCCAAGAAACTCGACGCACAGGGCCAGAGAAAATGGCGAGTCGTTATCGACTACAGAAAACTTAGATCACCATAGGAGAAACCTACCCAATTCCGCAGATCTCTGAGATCCTTGACCAACTAGGTAGCAGCAAGTACTTCACTATCCTTGATCTCGTTTCCGGTTTCCACCAGATTTTAATAAAGCCCGAAGACGCAACTAAAACAGCTTTTTCAGTACCCGAAGGTCACTTCCAATTCAACAGAATGCCGTTTGGCCTTAAAAATGCCCCGTCTACATTCCAGAAATTAATGAATACATGCTTATCAGGGCTACAGGGCTCAAGATGCTTCGTTTATTTAGATGACATCGTCATTTATTCCTTCGACCTTTCCGGGCATATTAACAACCTTACAGCCGTGTTTGACCGACTCAGGAATTTCAATCATAAGTTAAATCCCGAGAAGTGTGAGTTTCTCCGAAAAGAAGTAACCTATCTCGGACATATCATTGGAGAAGACGGCGTCAAGCCTAATCCCGAAAAGGTGAAAGCTGTCACCGATTTCCCCACACCAAAATCACCAAAAGACATTAAATCCTTTTTGGGTTTAGTCTCCTATTACAGGCGCTTTATCCCACATTTCTCGAAATACGCTAAATCTCTAACGTCCCTTTTAAAAAAGGATGTTCCTTTTCAATGGAAGAACGAACAGCAACTTTCTTTTGAAACCCTAAAAAATAAACTCGTCACGGCCCCAATACTCGCGTACCCTGATTTCACTAAACCGACGTGTGATGCATCTAATCACGCCATTTCGGCAATATTATCCCAAGGTCCCATAGGACAAGACCTCCCCATCGCTTATGCAAGCCGAACGCTGAATAAAGCTGAGACTAACTACAGCGTCACCGAAAAAGAGTGCTTAGCTATCGTTTTTGGCACCAAAGTATTTAGGCCTTACCTGTATGGTAATCGTTTTCAGATAATAACAGACCCAAGCCCCTTCAGTGGCTCTTCAATTGTAAAGGCCGCCTCGTCCGTCGGCGCCTTAAATTAGAAGAATTTGAATATGACATCCAGTACAAGAAAGGTAAGACGAATTCTAATGCCGATGCTCTTTCACGTTTTCCTGTGAATCCCATTCAACAAGAGGACGCCTCACCTCAACCCTTAACTTCGAATAATACTGAGTCCCAACAGGATGCTCCGACTCTTGACTCGGAAAATATCCCAGAAACCAACACGCGATCTCAAATAGACATAGACTTTAGTCCTTTGACTTTAGAGGATCTAGATATCAACCTTCCATCCAATATAGGTACGACCAGCGATGATATGCCATGAATAGACCTTTTAGAAGACGACCAACTATTACTAGACAATAACATCCCTGCACGTAATCCCTCGGCTACCCCGGACCTTAATTTAGACGAACTCTCATCGCCTCAGCCATCCACATCCCGCGAAATAGACCACCCGCTACCGATGACGTCGACCTCAAGCGAAAGCTATTCAAAATTTCTCCAATCCATTGCAAAAAGGGATTTTACCTCAAATACCGTAGTACAAGAGCACAACCTGAATATTTTCAAAGCGTCTAGCACCTTTATAGTCATACCTACCAGTTCACGAGTTGTTATCTAACATCCCTGATACAAGCGAAATTATATCTCAGGAAAAAACCCTACACTCCTTTATCTCATTTGAACACAATAACAAATAACAAAATGATATACCTTAGTGAATAAAAGGTAGTAACCTTTTATTCACTAAGGTATATCATTTTGACAATCACTCTTACGAAGATATTTACAAAGCACTACAAAACCTGAGAGACGAATTGGTTTTAAATCCAAATAGAGAGAACGTCACGGAATTCGCAATCACTGACTTCAAAAATCCATTCGATAAATTACAATATATAAAGATTTACAACATGTTTCTATACTTGTTTCATAACCTCAGTATTACGGTAAATGTCTATAAAGATACAATTATTTACCCAACACTCTCAGAAATACCCAAGATTCTCAAGGAGAATCATGATATTCCAATCGCTGGACATCTGGGCACAGATCGAATGTTTAAAAGAATCCAAGAGAGCTACTTTTGGAGAAACATGCGATCCGATATAGAACACTTTGTAAAATCCTGTGGTCAATGCCAGACTAACAAAGCGCTCAGGAGATGCAATCGGGCCCCGATGCAGATAACCACAACCTCAACGAGCCCCTTCCAACGGGTTGCTCTTGATATAGTTGGACCGCTACCAGAATCGGGTACCGCCAAATTGAAATACATTATGACGCTACAGGATGACATCACAAAGTTTTCAGTAGATTACCCTATACGCACCGTTACGGCTGAAGAAACAACAGATTGCCTCGTACATTTTATATCATTACTCAGAATTCCCAAAACGATTCTTACCGATCAAGGTACCAACTTTACGGCAGACTTGTTTAAGAAGACGTGTGATTTCCTCAAAATAAAACAGCTTTGGTCCTCTCCTTACCATCCTCAGACGCAAGGGGCTTAAAGAGAAGTCACTCCACCCTCAAGGAATATTTAAAATCATACGTGAACGACAATCAAGATAACTGGCCCCGATATGTATACACTGCCATGCTGGCCTACAATACAGCCGTACACTGCACTACGAATTTTACACCTTACGAACTGCTGTTTGGCAATAAGCCTTACATACCAAATTCCATCTTCGATACGCCGCAAGACGTCACGTACCCCGACTATGTTCGCATCCTCCAACAAAGGCTAAATTTCTCCCGTGAAAAAGCCATAGAGAACATACTCCGATCCAAGGGTGTATCTAAAACGTATTACGATAAAAGAAGTGCATCTAAAACTTATAAAGTAGGCGATTACGTCTATATTAAAAATCACTTGAGATTACGCAAGGCACTCTCCCCACAGTGGAAAGGCCCTTATAAAGTAGTCAAGATTCATGGAAGTAACAACCTATCTGTTCTTATCAACCGACGTCATGTGCGTCATCATTACGATGAAATAAAGCTCGCAGAGGTCTCGAACCCTGAAACATAAGAGCGAATGATTATTATTAGGGTTAGTTAGGATAGGAATATATGCACACAAACATATATATACTTACATATATATAACTTAATTATAGAATAAATACATATTACTCTATAGAAAATGGTAAGGTATAGATTTAATAAGAAAATTATACTTTGTAACAGGTTAGCTGCTACCGATGTCAATCAACAGTTGGTTCAACCTATCTAATCCGGATCCGGCGTTTATTTCGACTACCTAGGCGATCTTAGAATCAGAGACAGCCTTCTGAACGTTATATTACCGATAGACATTTCCCACATAAAACCCTACCTGGAAAGGATAGATTCTGCATTAAGTATCATTTGGTAGATAACCGGCCTAAACGCGGAGCATGGATAGGTGGGCTAGGAACTGTCGTTAAAACCATCTTTGGCAACTTAGACGAAAATGATGGTACTAAGTTCAATGAAGCCATAACATCCATACAAAATAATCAGAATAAATTGGCCTCATATATGAAAGAAAATATTTTGATAACTAAGTCTGTAATTTCAGGTTATAATGAAACATTGCATAAAATAAGATTAAATGAAGCTACTCTACTAGAAACTATCGACAAGCTCTCAATTAGCATTAAGAATCTGACCTCGACTTCTAATGAAGTACAATTACAATCCGAATTTAATTTTATATTCAATAACTTAGAAACTACAGTGTTAACTTTGTCCTTTCAATTGGAAGACATCATAAGCGCTATCACGCTGTGTAGTCAAAACATCCTGCATCCCGCCGTGATAACTCCCGCGCACCTGCACCGAGAGCTCGCCGATAACTATAGGCACCTTCCTAGTAATTTAGAATTACCGATAAGCTTAGATTTAAATAATATCCACGTAATTTTAAGATTGTCTTAAATTATTTGCTACTTCTCTAATAATAAGGTAATTTTTGTACTGCGAATACCGTTACGAGGGTCAAACTGAAAGTTCTTAGAACTGGCCACTTATAAACAATATAATAAAAAAATGTTCTAAAATTTGAAAATAGAACTCTTTGCCAATATTACTGAGTATATATTTCATTCATTTGTCATTTGTTTTACGATTTGGCGGCAAATTGAAAATTGTCTGTGTCACGTCAACATTAATTTAACACGAGAAAATTTTCGTGCAATGATTTTTTATGACTTTCGATGTCATTTAAGTCAACAAGAAAGTTATGATAGACTACGATTGGCCTTTCACGATGAAGCCCCATCTCGTGCGACTGTTTACAACTGGTTTAATGAGTTTAAACGTGGTCGCACTAATCTCACTGATGATGTACGTGAGGGACGGCCTTCTACGGCGACGACTGAAAATAACATCTGTGTTGTGCGGCGTATGATAGAGACTGACAAAAGAATGACCTATCAGCAGATTCGGACAAGCTTAGGCATCGGTATGAGTCAAGTGCACAAAATCCTCCACGAACATTTAGCGGGCAGGAAGCTTTGCGCCCGGTGGATACCTCATAATTTGACTAAGGCTCAAAAACTCCATCGTGTGGATTGGTGCCGTAAAATGATTGAAAGATTTAACGGAGGTGACTCAAATGCTGTGTTCGACATACTAACAGGTGACGAAAGCTGGATTTACTGTTATGATCCTGAAACCAAAAGACAATCTGCTCAGTGGGTGTTTCCTTTCGAGGAGTTGCCAACTAAAGTGAAGAGAGATCGAAGTGCGGGAAAAAAATGGTGGCCTCGTTCTTTGGAAGGATAGGTCATTTCGCAACAATTGTGTTAGAGGATCAAAAAACAGTTTCTGCAGAATGGTACACTACCAATTGTTTGCCACTTGTCTTGGAAAAAGTTCGAGAGAAACGACCTCGCAGTAGGATCCTCCTTCACCACGACAACGCCTCGTCGCACACCGCCAAGCGAACGATCGACTATTTGGCGACATCAAACGTTGAATTACTGGGTCACCCGCCGTATAGCCCCGACCTCGCGCCTTGTGATTTTTATTTATTTCCAAAAATTAAAGAAAAACTTAAAGGAAAGCGGTTTATGAATGCTGAAGAAGCGGTGGCTGCGTATCGCGATGCCATTGAAGAGACCCCTAAGGACGAGTGGGCAAAGTGCTTTTCCCAGTGGTTCCATCGCATGCAGCGGTGTATTGACGTCAATGGACAATAATTTGAAAAGATATAATAAAACTAATAACTGGCTAATGTAATCAGTTTTTGATTTTCTAAGAACTTTCAGTTTGACCCTCGTAGTATCAACTAAACGGTTTGTTTTGTATCATAACCTAGGTCTACCAATGCCATATAATGTAAATGAACCCAGTAGGTTCAGTTTAATTATACCTGGAACGAGATATATTGCAATGACCAAGGACAAGTCCCAATACTGCGATCTAAACGATTTAGAAGTGTGTGATATAGTGTTCTCTGGCAGTTACATTTGTGACGTCACGAATGTTTTCACCTCCGACGTGAAACCCAGTTGTGAAAGTGAACTCTTTACAAAGGTTAAAAGTGGTATCCCGGAACAATGCGAAACTAAATTCATTTTTGGAAACCTCGATATTTGGAATTACTTATCTAATAACAAATGGATCTTTGTTCAAACCGAACCTACTAAGTTATCCATAGATAAACATACAGGGCGTGGGCGTTGTAACCATACCGCGCAACTGTAAAGGTTACTGTAAAACAACTATGTTAGTACCGAAATACTTTGATGTTTTAAATATTACGTCACCAGTAAAAATGTTCGATTTCAATTTAGTAAATGACTCGTGCTGTAGTATCGATAGGTTTCCAAAAGTAACGAACAATGTGTCTCCTGCTCGATTGCAAAATATAGATTTAGATAATATAAATTGGGAAAATGAACGACTTTCGAAAATACTTTACAATGTTGATAAATTAACGGAAGAACCGCACATAATTCGGTATGGGACACATTATTCAATTGTAACTTTTTGTATTATCATAATTGTAGTAGGTTATTTAGCATTTAGGATATATAGATACTATTTTATTTCTTGTAAACTTGGGAGCCGCCCGCTGGATACTTATGATTTAAAAGCGAATTCAGTTGAACCTTCAAGGCCACAGCCGCAACCGCAGCCTTGAGATGGGCTGAGCAATCATATCAATTGCTGTCAATGCACTTTGCACCCAAGCCAGTTAGTTTCCCGGCACCCTTCGGGGAGTCTATCACCAGCCGTGTTAGAGCGCGGTCGCTCCCGGGTCCCATTCAATTACGTGTATTGCCTTTTGTGAATAAATTCCTTTTTTTAAAAAAGCTTATTCTTGGGACCCGATAACAGCTCGCACTGTGACGCATTCGTCGCGAACGGTCCCAATTTCTAATAAAAAAGCTATGACAAACATAATGTGTCGCAATTAAGACGACAAAATTGTAATGTACTCCTCGAAATTTGAATTTCGAATATCGTAATATTCGTTTCTATGAGTTAATGACAAGTGCTGTCAATTCATGGAGCACGAAATTTGGTCGTGGTTAGAGATGATTCCACTGCTTAGCTAACGTTACGATTATTCGTAACTTTTTATGGGCAAACAAATTTTTCGAATAATAAAGATTCGAATACATATTTTGTACTAGCAGAAGACTAAATGTCTGCGGCGACTGGTTTTCTATGGGAATATAGTCCGTACATAGGTTTTTTAATAACTAGCAAAACATGTAACCAAGTCTTTTGCTGTTGGTTGGAGATGACTGTTATAATATGGCGTTAAGTCCATCTTTTGTATAAATGTAGGCTGTGCAAAAAAGTATAAATAAATTGTATGCCGAATGTGGATATTGCGTGCCTGACTAGTGTCATTCATTTCTTAGAAATGCCAAATCATAGACCGATGGACCCTTTCTAGTGGTATAGTTTCCTCCGTTCTGTATTACTTTGAAAGTAGGACCTTTCTGAGATATTGCTTATTAGATCGCGTTGTATCGGTAAATATTATGTATGAAACTTATTCCTTACACGTGATGTGGTTAAACTAAAGCTTTCTTTACAAAAGTATGTGAAATTTAAAGAATTAAGAAAAGCTATTACTATTTCGGATAAGAAGAACCTGTCTATGAGAGTGTTTCAATTTCAGCTAATTAACTTATACCTTTATGTATACAGGGTGTTGTTTGGGTCAGTGACCCCCAACTCAGGGATGATTGTTTGAGTTTTTATATACAAAAAATGTATACAGGGTTACAGGTTAATTCGACCTGAATCCTTTTAAAACGTGGTAACTTACATGATTCCTGACTGATTTGACTATGGAACCCCATATGCCAAACTTAACGGTTTTTAGGTTTGTTTTCTGACTCAAGTTAAATTTGACGCTTCAGCATCGGTATTTTTTACATCTACCTGGTAGTACTCCATCAATGTTTTTATCACACAAAATAAATAATACCCTAGCATGCTATATTTTGACAGAAAGCTGAAAATCCGTAAATATTTTAACGCACATCTGCGCCATCATTGTCATAGACTTATTTATAATCATCGTACAAAGAAAAAAATTTATTTCTTTCATTCGATCGTCTACTACAACTTAATTGGTATAGTTACTTGAAGTTTTAGTATTTAAAGTAATAATCTAACTAATCTTCTACAAAAACGCAAACTCAAAACAAAATTACTGTACAAAACACGTTAAATGGGACAAGAGACAATAAATCGGGATTTTTTATAAAAGAATATCACAGACCGTTACTTGAGAACTGTTTAGTTTGTGGTATGGGATTCCATGGTCAAATTAGTCAGAAGTTACGTAAACTATCACGTCTTAAAGGATTTAGATCGACTTAACCAGTAACCCTGTATATGTGCAAACGCCGCAGCTAGTAAGCTACGAAGAGGTGACCTGGGGTTGGTAGCTTTGAATTGCTAATATCGCAAATTTGACCTAGGGTTATTTCTTCATGTAATAACGTAAAAAAGTTTCATATCAGTGGGAATTCCTTACTCAATTTGACTAACTGCACTAAATTGACTCAATAACATTTCAAATTGATCTCTACTGCAC